>CM029018.1:176156491-176254013 GCA_016801055.1 Panax notoginseng
TTTCTGGGTTCGGTTTAAGTGATCTAGTGGTTCAGTCTTGTAGAGTAGATGTCAGGCTACAATAATATATCAACAGGTCGATCTAACAACAACACGTTTAAGAAATAAAGGTTGGTCAAACTACTGTCAGAAATTTTGTTCTTGAAGATTCTGGGTTTTCCAGAATCTTCATCCGGCCACTCGGTCAACGCTGATTTGACCAGGTATATCTTTGATTATACTGTTATTCTGAGTGATCTAAAAGCTTGATCATGTATTCCTTATACCTGTCTACAATATCTAACCAAACAAAATGACCAAAACAACAAACACCAACAAGATCAGAGGCTTCAAAATGGTTGTCAGACGAGATCTGGGTTGCCAGAAACTCAGTCTCCGTGATTGGTCAACGGTTGACTGCCTATAACTTTTATTCTACGTGATCTGGGCTTGATTCAAGTTTCAGTCACAGCCCTTACTACATACTACAAGTTTATAACTTAGATTAATGTTTTCTAATTCTAATAACTTGAAATTAGGATTAATATTTCCTAATTAACATTAAAACTATTTAACTAACAATTAGGTTTTTCCTAATTATAAATTAGGATTCCTGAAACTGAAATTAGGGTTTTCAGAACCGATTTTAGGGTTTCTTGTAATTCGCTAGAGTTTTCTAACCGAATGCTGACGTTCTTAATATATACTTAGGGTTTGTTACAGATATCGTTTATCTGGTCAACCCTTGACCCTTAACCACATTCTGAATACATAAATGATCATATACACAGAACATAAACACGTATTCCCTTAATCCTGAATAATTCACTTAAATCCTTCACAAAATTTTGAAATCCTCAAAATTCTTTCTTAAAAATATCAAACGCATACACTTATTTTCTGTCTAGGTTCTAATTTTGAACCTTAAATTAATTAATTAAAATTTTAAAAAAACTTTTCTAAATTCTCGGGTTGTCACAAGGTCATTTCCTCAACACCGTGGTTTCTCCACAAAACTTTGACTTGAGGTATAACCTTGGAGCGTAGAAGATGTTCCTTCTTATCCAAGATTTTAACAGTTACCTCTTCATACGTTAAATCTTCCGCTATTTCGTCCGGTTCTAACTTAATAATGTGGTTTGGGTCTTCCATATATTTTCGTAACATGGATATGTGAAAAATATTATGAACACGAGACATACTTGGCGGTAAGGCGAGTCTATAAGTAACAGTTCCTACTCGATCGAGGATTTCAAATGGCCCAATGAATCGAGGATTGAGCTTTCCTCTCTTTTCAAATCTTGTAACTCCTTTCCATGGAGCAACACGTAACAACACATGATCACCTACATTGAATTCCACGTCCTTTCGATGAAGATCAACATAACTCTTTTGTTGATCTTGTGAGATTTTTTTACGTTGTCGGATCATTTGAATCTTTTCTGTAGTCATACGTACCAACTCCGGTCCTAACAACGTTGTTTCATCCACCTTGTCCCAGCATATTGGAGAACGACACTTGCGTTCATACAACGCCTCAAATGGATCCATGCCAATACTTGCTTGATAACTGTTGTTGTAGGAGAATTTCACTAATGGCAAGAACTTGTCCCAACTTCCCTTGAAGTCAAGGACACAGAGTCTTAATAGATCTTCAAGAGTTTGAATCGTCCTCTCCGACTGCCCGTCCGTTTGAGGATGATATGCTGAACTAAATCGTAAATCCGTGCCTATAGCTTTTTGTAAACTAACCCAAAATCGTGAAGTGAATCTTGGGCCTCGATCAGAAACTATGGATACTGGCATGCCATGCAGTCTTACAATCTCATTTATGTACATACGAGCAATATGTTCAAGTGAATAAGTTTCTCTTATAGGTAAGAAATGAGCAGACTTGGTCAATCTATCAACAATGACCCAAATTGTATCTATGCCTTGATAAACCTTGGGAAGACTAGTAACGAAATCCATGGTAATGTGCTCCCACTTCCATTTTGGAATTTCAAGTGGTTGCAATGGACCTTTTGGCACTTGATGCTCCGCCTTGACTCGTTGAAAAGTTAGACACCTTGAGATAAACTCTGCTACCTCTCTCTTCATATTGCTCCACCAAAATGTATGTCGAAGATCACGATACCTTTTGGTACACCTAGAATAGATTGCAAATGGTGTGTTGTGCACTTCCATCATGATATTATACTTTAAATCAGGGTAGTTTGGAACACAAAGTCTAGAGTTGACTCAAAGTATTCCTTCTTCATCGATTCTTGCTTCCGAAATAGTACTTTCTTGCACTTTCTTCTTCATACGCATCAGCTCCAGGTCCGTAGCTTGAGCAGCTTTAACTTTATCGATTAAAGTCGGTTATACTCATATATTTGCCATTATCATACGGGTCCCTGGAGTCTTTATCTCTATCTCCATCCTTTGCAAGTCATATAAAGTGGGCCTTTGCGTTGACAATATCGTACTTGTACCCGCATATGATCTTCTACTTAATACGTCAGCTACCACGTTCGCTTTTCTAGGATGGTATTGAATTGTATGATCGTAATATTTTCACAACTCAAGCCAACGTCATTGCCGCATGTTGAATTCCTTTTGGGTGAAGAAATATTTGAGCCTTTTATGATCCGTATATATCTCCACTTTCTCTCCAAACAGGTAATGCCTCCAGATCTTTAGTGCGAAAATGACAGCTGCCAACTCTAGATCATGAGTAGGATAATACCTCTCGTATTCATTGAGTTGTCGTGAGACATAGGCTATGACTTTCCCATGTTGCATAAGGACACATTCTAACCCTCTACTTGAAGCATCGCTGTAGATGACAAATCCCTCGGAACCAGATGGTATTGTTAGAACAAGTGCTGAAATGAGCCTCTTCTTGAGTTCTTGAAAACTCTTCTCACATTCCTCGCTCCAACTGAATTTTGTATCTTTTCTAGTCAGCTGAGTTAATGGAGTAGCGATTCGAGAAAATTCTTTCACGAATCTCCGATAATAACCAGCTAAGCCCAAAAAGCTATGTACTTCGGTCACTAACTTAGGTTGATCCCAGCTTTGAATTGCTTCAATTTTTGTCGGGTCAATAGATATTCCATGATTTGATATTACATGCCCAAGGAATGCTACTTCCTCAAGCCAGAACTCACATTTCTTCAACTTGGTATAACTTGTTTTCACGTAGCTTTTGGAGTATCAGTCTCAAGTGTTGCTCATGATCTTCACGACTTTTGGAATAAATGAGTATGTCATCAATAAAGACGACCACAAAATGATCCAAATATTCTTTGAATACTCGGTTCATCATATCTATAAAGGCAGCATGAGCATTAATCAATCCAAAGGATATGACTAGAAATTTGTAATGCCCGTACCGAGTTCTGAATGTAGTCTTTGGAATGTAATCAGTTTTAATCTTTAACTGATGATATCCGGAACGAAGATTGATCTTTGAAAAGAATTTGGCGCCTTGCAACTGGTCAAACAGGTCATCAATGCGAAGTAACGGATACCTATTCTTGATGGTGACATGGTTCAACTCCCGATAATCAATACAAAGTCGCATACTCCCATCTTTTTTCTTCACAAATAGAACAGGAGCACCCCAAGGAGACGTACTAGGTCGAATGAAACCGATGTCTAACAATTCCTGCTATTGGGGTTTTAACTCCTGAAGTTCAATAGGAGCCATTCGATATGGGGCTTTGGAAATAGGTTTTGTACCGGGTTCAAGGTCGATACAAAAATTAATTTCACGCTCTGGGAGTAGGCCAGGAAGTTCTTCAAGAAATACGTCAGGAAATTTATTAACAATAGAAATATCATTCACATCTGACGTATTTTTGTTTAAATCTGTGACATGGGCTAAGAAAGCTTGACATCCGTTTTTTAATAAACGAATAGTTTTATAGCTTGATATGACAGTGATTGACTTTAGTGATTTGGTTACTTGAATTCGCATAATAGGTTGGTTAGGAATATGAAAGCTAACAACCTTACGAAAATAATTAATTTTTGCATGATGAATAGTTAACCAATCAATCCCTAAAATCACATCAAATGCAAGTATTTTTAAGGAAATAAGATCGACATGTAATGTGAGGGTACCAATTTAAACCAAACAAGACTTATAAATAGTGGCTGTAATGAAGGTTTCTCCCAATGGAGTTTCAACAGATAAGTTAAAGTCTAATTTCTCCGGAGTTAAATTTAAACGTTGAGCGCCAGTAGGAGAAATAAAAGAATGGGTAGAATTGGTATCAAATAAGGTATAGACTTCGCTAGAGTTTATGATTAGCTTACCCGTGATAACCTCGCTCGGATTCCTCACTTTTTGAGAGGTTACGACAAACACTCTCCCTTGAACTACCGGCTTTAACTTCTCTTGGACGGCTTTTGGTGCCTCCATTCCCGCTGGACTTGACTTTACTTCACCATAAAATCGGGCTAGATGACCTTCTCTTCCGTAATTATAACACGCTTTGGATTGATGTGTACAGTTCGGACTGATGTGTCCCTCCCTTCCGCATTTGTAGCATACGATCGGTGCTCGTTCTCCTTCTTTAACAATGGGTGATGGTGCTGACGTCTTCCATCATTATTGAATCTCCTCTTCTTAAAATTTCCATTCCTATTGTCTTGGCCATGATTACCACCGAAGTGGTTATCATTTTTGGCATGTTGATTCCCTCCACGTTTGTTGTCACCGCTTCGATGACTGCTACCACTGGTATTATCGATTTGTCGGCTGCTCTCTCTTGGTTGGGTTGACTCATTAATGCGTTCCAATAACTGAGCCCTATTTACAACATCTGAATACAAACACAGTTTGTGAGAAATTAGGTATTGACGTATCTCGGGTTTCAAACCTATTAGAAACATCCGCGCCATTCTCTCCTCATTATCAACCAAGTGGGACACAAACCGGGATAACTCGACAAACTTAGCTTCTTACTGCGACACCGTCATATTATTTTGCTCCATCTTGATGAACTCCACCTCTTTCATGTAACGAATACTTTCGGGAAAGTACTTGTCATTGAACAGTTCTTGGAACTTTTCCCAAGACATCTTCAGTACGACAGGTTGAGTACGCTTTACAGATTTCCACCAGTAATCTGCCTCTCCTCGCAACATGAAGGTGGCAAAGGCAACCTTTTTCTCCTCGGAGCATCCCAAGACATCAAATATCATGATGATCTGCTTTATCCACGTCTCCGCCTTAAGTGGTTTTGGCTCTCCCAAAAACTCCTGTGGTCCCAGCTCCTTGAACTGCTTAGCGGTGACCATCCGAGAGTTGCCAGTGTTTCCACCTGTATTTTGAATAGGAGTCGTTCTCGCTTGATGTTGCATGAATTGCATAAAGCTTCTGAACATCCCATTATTCATCATTTGGTCAGTGTTGTTATTCACATGAGGATTATCACCTTCCTGATGCACATTATCCTGGTTATTGATTTGTAGTGACTCCACGGTCTCCTGTGCTCCATAGTTTATCTCAACATTTTCAGATGCCATTTTCAAATAATGCCACAAAATAAGGGTTAATTGACATACCACATATTATCCTATATTCTGATTGACCAATTAAATAACAAAAAAACTTAGGTAGGTCATACTAACGAAGGAATTATCCGTCTCTCCCCTCCTAGTTCTAGTCTCACATCTCAGCCAGGGATCATATTCCTAAGCTTTGATACCAACTGTGACGCCCCCAAAATAGGTATACATCACCCTTCTTGGGTCGCCAAATACATGGTACTGAATATAGATACAAACTTAATTATATAACATGAGCTGAGAGTTTTTACACGACTATTGTCTCATAGACAATATCTAAACTCAAATTCAATCCTCATTATATTTATTATAACACTAAATAGTGAGGATTGCTAAAACAACCATCTTGGACCATCACTCCATTCTCCGACTAGTCCCGGCTACGTTCTCATTTCCTGAAGAGAATAATAAAAGCAAAAGGGTGAACTCAACTAGCTCAGTAAGAAATATTATAACTAAGATAATGCAGAATAAATTATCATTAGCCTTCAACAGTGTTAAACTGATAAAATACAATAAACATCAAGTTTAACTGCAGCTAGCAGAATAAGTAATCCATTAGAAGAGTCAAGTAGAGTATGATATCTACTATCTTCTATAATTTAAAAAGTTTATCATCAATTTTATCCCTGGGACTCAGCTTAATAAATAAACCACTTCATCGAATCACCCCTGCACTACGTAGGGGTGCAAACAAGTCAAATCTCAACGAACACCTTCATGCTCAGATTCGGCTCGACTCGAAAAAATTGAGCTCAAATTCGACTCGGATTCGATAAAGGATTTATATTTTTGTGCCAGATTTGACTCGAATCATTACTCGGTTCTACTTGGCTCGTAAGTACTCGACTCGTTTACAAAACGAGTTACTCATGAGCCTTCAAATCGAGTTTTGAATATGAACCATTTCACTTAAAAATGAACCACTGCATACTAAATTGGTTACTTAACTAATATTTATATATAAAACTTTTTCACTTTTATTTATGTATTAAAATTATAAATAATGTAATATAAATTGACATTCAATTTATTAATTTATTCAAGTACAAGTTTACACAATTTCATACTACAATTATGAAAATTATCTTCGTCCTAGATGAGAAGAGGAATTTAGAACCACAATTATGATTATGAGTTGTTCACATGATTGTGGATAGGAACTGTTGATTTATGTTACAGAGATAAAACATTGTTGGTGGACTTTTAACATGGAGAAGATAATAGACTTTATAGTCTATTTGACTCTTCTAATGGATTGCTCGTTCCGCTGTAACTATGGTTGAAAAGTTTTATTATCTACCATATGTTCTAAATCTCTGATTTATTACCGATGAAGGCTGTTGATAATTTAATTATCTTTAGTCATGATATTCTTTACTGGGCTAGTTGTGCTCACCCTTCTGCTTCACAATTCCTTTCAGGTAATAAGAGTGTAGCTCGAGCGGGGATAACAGGGAAATAGAACGGTGGTCTCTAGCTGTGGAGGTTCACCCTAAACAGTATGAAAATAATTTTATTGAGAACTTTAGAATAGTAGGTTGTATTTTATACATTATTTAGTAGTTATATTTGGTGAATCCAATAGAGTGAGGTGAACCCAAAGTTGGAAGGGTATTTTGCCACTACCATACAAGATGTCTAATGACATACAACTTCGTGTTATCATAAGATAAGGTTGTGCACATCCACTTACTGAGTATATCTACGAGCACTACCTATATAATCTTGGAGTTTGGTTGAAATATAATTCTCAATTAGAGACAGTGGAGATAATTATATGTCAAGAAAAGACTCACCATTGGAAAGAACATGATAGTAATCTTCTCGTTTTTGTTTGGGGTCTATTGGGTCAACTAAGGATAATTTTGTAGACATATGATATCTATCATAACCTAGACGCATGGCCTCCCATGTACGAAGGTTTCCTTGAGCACTTTTTAAAGATTTCAATTTCTAAAACAGTTATTGACTGTACCTTTATGTAAGGTGTTATTATGACGTGCTATCCAAGGTTGGGATGAGAGTCACAGTTGGTATAAATTTGTATCAAAACTCACAACTTATGTGTTGTTGTATTTTGCACGATAATTGTAGTAATAAAGTTGTAGTTATTTTTTATACCATGTATTTGGCGACTCAGAATAGATTGGATGGATTGGACCTATTTTGGGGGTGTCATATTTGGTATCAGAGCTTAGGGATATGGTCTTTGGCGGAGATCGGGGAATAGAATTAGGAGGGGAGAGATGAGTAAATCCCTCGCTAGTATGTCCTACCTAAGCTTATTTGTTGGTCGGTCAAAATATAAGGATATTATGTGATACGTTAATTCGTTTAATTAACCCTTTGTTTTGTGGTAGTATTTAAGAATGGCAACTGAGAATGTTAATAATGGAGTGAATGAGACCGTCGAGACACCTCTAATCACCAACCAGAATAATGTGATGTCAGGTGAAGAAGAAATTAGAGATATTCTTGTGGTGAAGGAAGAATTAATAGTTGCACCCGAGCTAGTCGCAGAGGTAGCAGCTGAGAATGAGGAACCTGAGGAGAATTTATTAGAAGATTTTTTTGATCGAAATGTAGAACTGCAAGATCGTATTCGTGAGTTAGAAGAACAGGTTTAAGAACGACAGGCGGTCGTGGAGCAAAGGAATGCAACAATTCAAAATTGTATTACCCGATATGTGATGCTTGAACAGAAGCACTCTTTGGCAGAGTGTAAAATATTAAAGCTGGAATCTAAGAATTCAAATATCAGGGATCAGCTGAAAGAAGAAACAACTGAACGAGTGAGAATGACGGATTCATGGGCAAAAGCCGCACGACGTGTTGATATTGTAGAAAGAGACATCCGATCCAAAAAGGATAAAATGGATGATGTGTATTTCTCTTTTTGGACAACAATTGGGAGAACCCAACATCGAGTTTTGAATTACCTTGTACAGAGCGGTCAACCTCAATTCGATATGGATCGAAGATTGATGATTCAGATCATGAATCAGGAGTACGACAAAACAGTTGAGGGTGGAATATGCCCTATAGAAAAGTCAATTCTAACTGTAGTGATGGAACCAAATGCTGCCCCAAACAAGTCAAAGCCAGGTAGTTCAAGGGAGAGTGGTTGTCATGACTTCCTAACAAGTGAGGAACCCAAATGAAGTTATCACGGGAGATGAGCAATGGAGAAATCATGATGACCGGGGAGATAAAATCTAAAATGAAAGCAATGTATTCTCAACTCTTCGAATTACTAGGTACGTAAATTTCGGGGACGAAATTTTATAAGGAGGGGAGATTGTAAGACCCTGAATTTTATGAAATAAAAGTATTCAATTTTTCTTATAATTACTATTCAATAAATGGTTAAATTGATAAAAAGTTAAAGTTATGGGTGAAATGCGCAAATTTTGTAAAATAAGCAAGTGGTTATAAAATATTCATTATTGTCGGGAAATATTCGTTTGGTCGTGGAATATTCTTGCTGTCGGAGAATATTTGTACGACAGAATAACCATTTGTGGGCCCCATAATAGAATAACTGTCGGATGAGGAAAATGATAAATTTAAGTTTTTATAAATAACGGCGTAATCGTTACCGTTAACAATGTTGGAATACCCGGTGGTTAAAATACAGTAATACGTGTGGTTGCACAGTAGCACACGGTATTGCACAGTATTTTTGAATTATTGATTCTTACGTAAAAAGGCACTACTCAATAATTGTTATAGTAATTACTGTTCAATATATGATTTTATTGATTTAATAATTGCTACGTTGATATTCTATATTATTGTTGTTTCAATAATTGTCACGACACATTATTTCTTATTATCAGATCAATAATTCATATTATTTGAATAATATTATTATATAGCATTATTGGAAATGTCTAAGGAATTTCTGTCTAAGGAGAGGTTTGGTCACCTAATTGCGTGCCAGTAAGGAGAAATCTTTATCGGAAAGCTCCCTCTTTCCAGGGAACGACCTGGTTGTTATAATTATGATTCTGTAATATTATTTGTGAATAATTACTTATTAATTTATATGATAAGAAAATATTTATTTTTTATGTAGATATAAATGAAAGATTTAATTTTGAGGTGTTTTATCAGTATGTTGTCAGAATGGAGGTATTAAAAATCAAAACAGTGTTCTTAAAGCTCTATTGCGCGAGTTATAATTTTAATCTGACCGTTGGATCGTTGTGATTTTTAGATATGTTATACATATATAGGTTGAGTATATGTCCACAAATTTTGAACAGTTAAAAATTAACGTATGATTTGTTATGAATTTTAAGAGGTGTTGAAAAACGTCCGTATATGAATTTCGGACATTTTTTGTTTGAAATTTAGAAAAACTTTCTTCTACAAAGTTGTAGAGAATTAAATTTCCTATGAAAAAGATACGAGATTCGAATTTTTCTGATAAAAGAGCTATTTATTATGAATTATTGAAGTTTCAGAAATTAAATATTTTTATTAAAATTGTGGGTGGGACCCACTTTTATTTTTAACATGTAGGATGCAAATTTGTGTCCAAGATGGCTGGCTTTGATAGAGGTGGGCGTAGAAAAGAAGAAAAGAATTAATATTATTTTATTATTTTAGTCTCATTTGGCATTCTAGCATTTTTCTATAAATAGAGTGCTTAGTTAGAATTAAAAATCGTACCAAAAACAAATTTTCTCTCTCTCTATATTATCGAACGTATTTTGTGAGTATTTAGATACTTTGAGAGTTTCTATTCAGTGCGAGTTTTCTTCGGCTTTACATCCGATATTCCAGTAAGAAATCCTGCTCTTTTGAGGTAAGGGATTGTAAGGGTTATTATGTTTTTCAGTTTCGTAATTTTTTCGACCCTCAAAAATTCTGAAAAAATTTAAAATGATAATTTGATGAGTTTTCTAGATTGTGTCCATAAATGGCGATTTTTAGATGTATAGATTAGAAGTTATGAATTTTATGAGAAAAGACTATTTTAAAAGTAAACCCTTTTAACTCCTTGTGCTTAACTCTAAAATTGGTAAAATTTTTATTGAGAGTACATGTATATAACAGCAGTATACTCTGTAAATTTCAAAATTTTTAGATAAAAGTATAATTTATGATAAATGTCTAAATATTCGGCAGTTTTGGCCATATGAAAAATAGTAAATGAATATTAAAAATTTCGAGAAAAATATATGTTCAATATGGGACTATATTCTGCTAAATCCCAGAAAAAAAAAATTTCTAGTACTAATTTGGTATTTTTTATGAAAATAGACTAGTTATGAGTAAATGAATTAAATATGTTATGTGAAGTAAGAAAATTAAAAAATAGGAATTTATGGCTTGAGAATCATATATAAGGTATATGCAGATTTTTTATGAGGGTTTTGGTTATTGGTGATGAAAACTTATGAGTTTGACATTTTAGGATAATTAAATGCATTAATTATTAAAGTGTAAACAATTAAATTAAATTGTTAAAGTCTTTAAAATTATCCTTTATCTCATGTGATTGATTCTTTATATCCTTGTCATGATCCTCATGCTTATATGGTGATGAAAGTCATCTTTGGTCGTAGTGCATAGATGGACTGTTGTTTATTGGACTTTTACAGTTGTATGCTTTTGGCCTGTAGTACAAAGAAGAACTGTTGATTGATATCTTTAGCCTGCAGTGCAAATATAACCTGTTGATTGATATCTTTGGCCTGTAGTGCAAAGATGACCTGTTGTTGAATATCTTTGGCCTGTAGTGCAAAGATAAACTGTTAATAAATATCTTTGGCCGTAGTGCAAAGATGAACTTATTAGTATGATTATGAACATGAACTGTGATTTGGTATAACCAAAATCTTTGATGTTTCAAGTAAAGACGTGTGATGAAAATTATCTTCGTCCTGGATGAGAAGAGGAATTTAGAACCACAATTATGATTATGAGTTGTTCACATGATTGTGGACAGGAACTGTTGATTTATGTTACAGGGATAAAATATTGTTGGTAGACTTTTAACATGGAGAAGATAATAGACTTTATAGTGTATTTGACTCTTCTAATGGATTGCTCGTTCCGTAAAAAGTTTTATTATCTACCATATGTTCTAAATCTCTGATTTATTACCGATAAAGGCTGTTGATAATTTAATTATCTTTAGTCATGATATTCTTTACTGGGCTTGTTGTGCTCACCCTTCTGTTTCACAATTTCTTTCAAGTAATAAGAGTGTAGCTGGGTCGAGCGGGGGTAACAGGGGAATAGAACGGTGGTCTCTACCTGTGGAGGTTCTCCCTAAACAGTATGAAAATAATTTTATTGAGAACTTTAGAATGGGTTATATTTTATACATCATTTAGTAGTTATATTTGGTGAATCCAATAGGGTGAGGCGAACCCAAAGTTGGAAGGGTGTTTTGCCACTACTATACAAGATGTCTAATGACATACAACTTCGTGTTATCATAAGATAAGGTTGTGCACATCCACTTGATGAGTATATCTACGAGCACTATCTATATAATCTTGGGGTTTGGTTGAAATATAATTCTCAATTCGAGACAATAGAGATAATTATATGTCAAGAGAAGACTCACTATTGGAAAGAACATGATAGTAATCTTTTCGTTTTTCTTTGGGGTCTATTGGGTAAACCAAGGATAATTCTGTGGACATATGATATCTATCATAACCTAGACGCATGGCCTCCCATGTACGAAGGTTTTCTTGAGCACTTCCCAAAGATTTTAATTTCTAAAACAGTTATTGACTGTACCTTTATATAAGGTGTCATTGTGACGTGCTATCCAAGGTTGGGATGAGAGTCACAGTTGGTATATATTTGTATCAAAACTCACAACATATGTGTTGTTGTATTTTGCATGACAATTGTAGTAATAAAGTTGTAGTTATTTTCTGTACCATGTATTTGGCGACTTAGAATAGGTTGGATGGATTGGACCTATTTTGGGGGCGTCACACTAAGAATATAAAAAGAAATAACATACGAAACTGCAAATGGATTTTCACCTATCATGCGGTACGTAATTCGCGTAGACAGGTTATTCCGACATATTTAAAGGATGAATACGAAAAATAGTATTCCTTATGAATACGAAAGAAATAATACCCCTTACCTTAGTAGAAGACTAGCACTGCAATAGTGAAGTAGCAGAATACTCTTCTTCTTACTCTCTATAATTTCTCTCTCTATTGTTTCTCTTGTGAGTCTTAGTGAATTGGTGAGAATGAAAGATGAATTACGCTTCTATTTATAGGAGAATAGACTAAATAGTAACTGATTCACGAACGGTCCAGATTGATTTACAATTAGAATGGACGGTCCATATTGATTACTATTAAAACCACAACCGACGGTCCAGATTGATTTACTTTTAAAACAACCACCGACGGTCCAAATTGATTTACTTTTAAAATCACCACCGACAGTTCAAATTGATTTACTATTAAAACCACCATCGGTGGTCCAGATTGATTTACTATTAAAATCACCATCGATGGTCCAGATATATTTACTATTAAAACCACCACCGACGGTCCATAAAATTAGTAAATCTTCCCATGGAATACTAAGTCAAACTTACAACCAACGCCTCATAACAAATCCCTATATTTATATCAAAAAATTAAATAAATATTTACCACAAATCATTTATCTTTAATAAACACATTTTTAATATTTCAACAATTATTCATCATTAATATTATAACTAACAATATTAACACGCAAATCATACCCAGGAAAGAGGGGGCTTTCCGATAAGATTTTTCCCCTATTGACGCGCAATTAGGTGACCAAACCTCTCATCGACAGAACTTTTTAGACATTGTCAATTTTGCAAATAATAATATGAATAACTTTGTCGTCTCAATTATTAATTTATTAATAATAAATATTATGTAAATGATACTGTGACAATAATTGAATCAATAATATGAGAGATATTATGCAGCAACTATTGTAGCAATAATTGAATAAACTGAGTGGCTTCTTACGTAAGCATCAATAATCAATACCGTGTACTACTATGCAACCACGCGTATTACTATACTTTTTGTAAGACCCCGAATTTTATGAAATAAAAGTATTCAATTTTTCTTATAATTACTATTCAGTAAATGGTTAAATTGATAAAAGTTTAAAGTTATGAGTGAAATATGATTTTTTTTCAAAATAAACAAGTGGTTATAAAATAATCATTGTTGTCGGGAAATATTCGTTTGGTCGTAGAATATTTTTTCTGTCGGGGAATATTCGTACAACGGCGCAGCCATTTGTGGGCCCCATAACAGAATAACTGTCGGGTGAAGAAAACAACAAATTTGAGTTTTTACAAATAACGGCGTAGTTGTTACCGTTAACACTGTTGGAATACTCCGTGGTTAAAATACAGTAATACGCGTTATTGCACAGTAGCACACGGTATTGCATAGTATTTTTGAAATTATTGATTCTTACGTAAGAAGGCACTACTCAATAATTGTTACAGTAATTACTGTTCAATATTTTATTTTATTGATTCAATAATTGCTACGTTGAAATTTTGTATTATTGTTGTTCAATAATTGTTGCTGCACAGTATTTCCCATTATCAGATCAATAATTCATATTATTTGAATAGTATTATTAGATAGCATTATTGGCAATGTCTAGAAAGTTCTGTCTAAGGAGAGGTTTGGTCATCTAATTGCGCGCCAGTAAGGAGAAATCCTTATTGGAAATCCCCCTCTTTCCTAGGAACGGCCTGGTTGTCATAAATGTGATTCTGTAATATTATTTGTGAATAATTAATTATTGATTCATATGATAAGAAAATATTTATTTTATGTGGATATAAATGAGGGATATATTTTTGTGGTTAAAAAATGATGGAGTTAATGTTGAGATTTTTATCCGTATTTTTGTCGGAATGGAGGTATTAAAAATCAGGGTTTTTGAGATATTTTGCGGGGGTTATAATTTTTAATCCGACCGTTGGATCGTGGTAATTTTTGGATATGTTATACATATATAAGTTGAGTATATGCCCACAAATTTTGAACCGTTAAAAATGAACGTATGATTTGTTATGAATTTTATGAGATGACTGGTTCAGAAATTGTTGAATTTTTGGAGTTTATCATTTTGGTGGAAAATTTTAGAATTGGTGGGCCCCACTTGTGGTTGGTGAAGAAATGTGCTGAATTATATTTCAAATGTGGTGGGTGGGAATAGTAGCAGGTAAAGCCATCAGGTTACAGGTCAAACCTACCAAAATTTTCCTATAAATAGAGGGCTAAGTTAGAATTGAAAATCACACCAGAAACATAAGCTTTCTCTCTTTCTCTCTCTATATTATGAAGCATATTTTGTGAGTTTTTAGATACTTGGTGAGTTGCTATTCATCAGTGCAAGTTTCCTTCAGCATCATATCCGATATCCAGTCAGAAGTACTGCTCTTTTGAGGTAAGGGATGGTAAGGGATAGTAAGGGATATTAAGGGATTTTAAGGGTTGTTATGATTTTCAGTTTCGTAATTTTTCTGAACTTCAAAAATTCTGGAAAAATTTGAAATGATATTTTGATGAGTTTTCTTGATTGTGTCCAAAAATGGTGATTTTTGGATGTATAGATTGAGAGTTATGAATTTTATGAGAAAAAAACTATTTTAGAAGTAACAGCTTATAATTCCTTGTGGTTAACTCCAAAATTGATGAAATTTTTATTGGGAGTACATGTATATGATAGAAGTATACTCTGTAAATTTCAGAATTTTTGGACAAAAGTATAATTTTTGATAAATGTCTAAATATTCGACTGTTTTGGCCATATGAAAAATAGTAAATGACTTTTAAAAATTCTGAGAAAAATATATGTTCACTATGGGACTATATTATGCTAAATCCCAGAAAAGAAATATTTTTGGAACTGATTTGGTATTTTTCATGAAAATATTTTAGTTATGAGTAAATGAATTAAATATGTTTTGTGAAGAAAGAAAATTAGAAAATAGGATTTTATGGCTTGAGAATCCTATATGAGGTATATGCAGATTTTTGATGAGGGTTTTTGTTATTGATGATGAAATTGTAAGAGTTGGCATTTTATGATGATTAAATGCATTAATTAGTAAAGTGTAAACAATTAAAATAAATTGTTTATAAATTTAAGTAATGTTATTCTTTCAATATCATTATACCGAAATATTGGTATGAATTTTATTGTAGAATTTCTATCTTTTGTGTCGGGGTTACTATTCATGAGTTACGAATATTACTCTTGAGATTAAAACTATATGTTGATCATATTATTTTTATCATCATATATAACATTTTTATAACCCTGATGTTGAAATTCTCTTTCACTGGAGTGTAAAGATGGGTAGATTATTGGTATGATCATGACTAGGGTTCTCTTTGGCCTGTAGTGCAAAGTTGAATTGTGACTGGTATGATCATGACCATTGAATTTATAAGTGAATATCTTTAGCTTAAGTGCAAAGGTGAATTGATCAACATGGTTATAATTATTGTCTATATAAATTCTGAAATGATTATATATTTCTTTGAGATATTAATATCTTTGGCCTGTAGTGCAAAGATGAAATATTGATGAATATCTTTGGCCTGTAGTGCAAAGATGAATTGTTGATGAATATCTTTGGCCCGTAGTGCAAAGATGATATGTTGTTGAATATCTTTGGCCAGTAGTGCAAAGATGAACAGATGTTGAGATAAACATGACCAACTGGTGATACAAATGAATATCTTTGGACGTAGTGCAAAGATGAAGTTATTAGTATGATTATGAACAGGAAATGTGATTTGGTGTAACCATGATCTTTGATGTTTCAGGTAAAGATAGGTGATGAAAATTATCATCGTCCTGGATGAGAAGAGGAATTTAGAACTACAGTTATGATTATGAGTTATTCATATGATTGTGGACCAGAATTGTTGATTGATGTTACAGGGATAAAATATTGTTGGTGGATTTTTTACATGGAGAAGATAATAGACTTTATAGTCTATTTGACTCTTCTAATGGATTGCTCGTTCCGCTGCAACTATGGTTGAAATTTTTATCATTTACCATATGTTCTAAATCTCTGATTTATTGTTGATGAAGGCTATTGATAATTGAATTATCTTTAGTCATGATATTCTTTACTGAGCTAGTTGTGCTCACCCTTTTGCTTCACAATTCCTTTCAGGTAATAAGAGTGTAGCTGGGTCGAGCGGGGGTAACAAGGGAATAGAACGGTGGTCATCATTTAGTAGTTATATTTGGTGAAGAAAATAGGGTGAGGCGAACCCAACGTTGGAAGGGTGTTTTGTCACTATCATACAAGATGTCTAATGACATACAACCTCGTGTCATCATAAGACAGGGTTGTGCTCATCCACTTGCTGAGTATATCTATGGGCACTACCTATATAATCTTGGTGTTTGTTTGAAGTATAATTCTCAATTAGAGACAGTGGAGATAATGATAAGTCAAGAGAAGACTCACCATTGGGAAGAATATGATAGTAATCTTCTCGTTTTTCTTTGGGGTCTATTGGGTCAACCAAGGATAATTCTGTGGCCATATGATATCTATCATAACCTAGACGCGTGGCCTCCCATGTACGAAGGTTTCCTTGAGCACTTCCCAAAGATTCTAATTTCTAGAACAGTTTTTGACTATACCTTTATGTAAGGTACCTTTGTGAAGTGCTGATACATGATGGTGTCCAATGTCACATTTGGTATATATTTGTATCCAAACTCACAGCATATGTGTTGTTGTATTTTGCACGACAATTGTTGTAATAAAGTTGTAGTTATTTTCTGTACCATGTATTTGGCGACTCAGAATGGGTTGGGTGGAATGGACCTATTTTGGGGTCGTTACACTTTTACCACCGGGTATTTCAACAGTTTAGTGATAAAACTTTCGCTGTTATTTTTATAAAAAGATATTTCTGTCGTTTTCTAACTCTGACAGTTATTCCGTTATGGGGTCCACCAATGATGGTGTCGTCGTACGGATATTATCTGACAAAAAGAATATTCCCCGACCAAACGAATATTTCCCAACACAACAAATATTTTATATCAACTTGCTTACTTTGAAAAATTTATAAATATTACCCACAACTATAACATTATATCAAATCCACACCATAATATTCAAAAATATATTTCGAGAAAAATTAATATTTATTTATGAAAGTTGGGGTCTTACAATAAAAGTACAGTAATACGCGTGGTTGCATAGTAGCACACGGTATTGATTATTGATGCTTACGTGAGAAGTCACTCAGTTATACTCAATTATTGTTACAGTAATTGCTGCATAGTATCTCACGTTATTTGATTCAATTATTGTCAATATTTTATATTATTAAATCAATAATTGAGATAACAAGTTATTCATATTATTATTTGCATAATTAACAATGTCTAAAAAGTTCTATTGAGGAAAGGGGTTTGGTCACCTAATTGCGCGCCAATAGGGAGAAATCCTTATCGGAAAGCCTCATCTTTCCTGGGAACGATCTGGTTGTTAATATTGCGAGTTATAATAATGATGAATAAATATTGTTAAAAATATTGAAGAAATTTTTATGAAGTATTTGTTATAAATTTGATTATTATTTGGATTCTCATTTACCCATTTTTCAAAATCTTCGGAGAAAGTTATCTCAGTTTTATGTATAAAATATATATATATATATATATATATATATATATATATATATAAAGGTGCCGTTTATATATATCATTACTAGAAAAATAAAAATACGTGACGGAACTTTGTGACAGTTTTTAAAAATAATCACAAAAGATAGTAATTTGTGATGGACTTTTTAAGCAATCATAAAATAATAATATATATGATGGCTCTTAGTAATGACTAATTTTGTCATCAATGTATTATAATTGTGATGGTCATGTCAATCACACCAAATTTTTTACGCAAAATAATTTTTCTTTTTGTGACGCTCTAAGTCATCACTTATAGATATACTCTTTTCGTGATTGCATTTAAGTTATCACTAATATTTTAATGTAAGAAATAATCAAAACAATATTTTATGACGACCATGACAATCATTAAAAAATAAATTTTTGTGACGACTTTTATTTGCAATTACAAAAAAAAGGTATTTTGTGATTAAAATTTTAAATCATCACAAAATAATAAAATATATAATGGCTCTCAATGATGACTAATTTTAACATCATTATAGAGTATTTGTGACTATCATTGCAATCACCAAATCTTGTGTAGAAGTAATTTTGTTTAGTAAGTAACTCACATATGTTTCTTTTTATATTTTGTTTTAAAATTATAATCATGATCTGGGCTTCGGTGTAGTGGTAATACTTGTTATTTAGTTTGCAAATGGGGGGAGGGTTTGAATCTTACAAGTATCATTTGATACAATTAATATAGTGAAATAAATTATCCGTAAATAGAGATTCACGTTCTTACCTTTGATCCTTAAAATTTTGTTTTTTGTGTGATGACTTTAACAATCACAATAGATTATGTGTTAATGTGATTGTATTAATCATCACAAAAGCACTAAGCGTTTGTGTGATTGCCAAAATCATCACGTAAAACTTTTTATGATGGGCGTATACAAGATGATCATTGTGATGCTTAAAGCCATCACATAAATATTTTGTGATGTTTTTTTTTTACTTTTTGTGATGGATTTTGGACATCATAAATGACCATTTTTAAGTGGTGTGTATATATATATATATATATATATATATATATATATATATATATATTAAGTTTTGTTTTACTTGAATATTATATTCAAAATTTAAAAAAAATTGGCGTCTGTGAAGCTGCAAAAATCGGCCAGTGAAATTTTCGAATGTTTCGTCCGTGAATCTTTTAAACAATACCGCTTCCATTCTCCTATAAATAGGATGCTTAGTTTAGAATTAAAAATCACATCGGAATCAGAGAATTCTTCTTCTATAATATTGAACGTATTTCTTTAAAGTTTTAAGAAGCTTTGAGCGTAGAAAATAGTGAAAGTTTTCTTCAAGAATATCTCCGCTATATCAGTTGGAATACTCTTCTTTTTAAGGTAAGGGATATTATTTTTGTTCAATACTCGTAAGAAATAATATTTTTTTCATACTCTGTAGTATGTAAGTAATATTATTTCGTTTCAGATTTCGAATTCTACACTCATTTTGTTAAGTTTTGGCTTCTATTCTCCTTGAAATTAGTAGAATATCCTTGATATTTGTGCTTTATCCAGTATCTTTTTATGAAAATATTATTCTAAGCATTCTTGATAAGTTTTAACTTTTTCATGTCAGAATACTATTCACGGGGTACTATTCTTAAAGTACTATTCATGAGATACTATTCACCTGGGGTACTATTCATGACAAAAATTAATTTTTTTCGGTTCAAATCATTTTTGATACAATATTATTCTTGAATTTTACTTCACAAAGCAGTATCATGTTGATAATTTGGACATTATTAAATTCTGGATAAATTAAATTATAAATCTTTAATATTTATCCTTTGATTTCATTTAATTGAATTCTTATAGCATTGTCATCATCCTCATGCTTATATTGTGATGAAAGTCCTCATTGGCCCGTACTGCATTGATGGACTGCTGATTGGTATGATTATTACCAGGAATTGTTCGGTATAATCATGATCGTAATGTTACAAATGATGTGGTAAAAGTCCTTATTTGCCCGTAGTGCATTGATGGACAGTTGTTGATATGATTATGATCATTGGTGAAAACACGAATGTCTTTGGCACGTAGTGTATGGATAATTCAGTGATGCGGATTATTTAAGCTGAGTCTCAGCGATAAAATTGTTGATAAACTTTTCAAATCATAGAAGATAGTAGATATCATGCTCTACTTGACTCTTCTAATGGATTGCTTGTTCCGCTGCAGTTAAACTTGATATTTATTATATTTATCAGTTTAACACTGTTGAAAGCTAACAATAATTTATTTTGTATTATCTTAGTCATAATATTTCTTACTAGGCTAGTTGAGCTTACCCTTTATTTTCATTGTTCTTTTCAGAAAATGAGAACGTAGCCGGGACTAGTCGGAGAACGGAGTGATAGTCTGAGATGGTGGCTATAGTAGTTATAAAATAGTGTGATAATAATTATAATGAGGACTCCTTTTTGAGTTTGAATACTGTCTATTAGACAATATTCGTGTAAAAACTCTTAGCTATATTTTGTCGTATTGTATAAAAGAAGTTTGTATTTGATTTCTGTACCATGTATTTGGTGACCCAAGATGGGTGATGTATACCTATTTTGGGGGTGTCACATGTAGTAGTCCTCACTATTCTATAAAATAGTGTGATAATAATTGTAAGACCCCAACTTTCATAAATAAAGATTATTTTTCTCGAAATATATTTTTGAATATTAAGGTATGAATTTGTTATAATGTTATAGTTGTGGATAATATTTATAAATTTTACAAAGTAAGCAAGTTGTTATATAATATTCGATCGGTCGGAAAATATTTATTTTAACAGAAAATATTCGTACGACGACACAATCATTGGTGGACCCCACAACGGAATTATTGTCGGAATGAGAAAATGACAGAAATATCTTTTTATAAAAATAACGACGAAAGTTTTACCGTTAACTATTAAAATACCCGGTGGTAAAAATACAGTAATACGCGTAGTTGCATAGTAGCACACGGTATTGATTATTGATGCTTACATGAGAAGTCACTCAGTTATATTTAATTATTGCTACAGTAATTGTTACATAGTATCTTACGTTATCTGATTCAATTATTGTTAATATTTTATATTATTAAATTAATAATTGAGATGATACAGTTATTCATATTATTATTTGCATTATTGACGATGTCTCGAAAGTTCTGTCGAGAAAAGGGGTTTGGTCACCTAATTGCGCGCCAATAGGGAGAAATCTTTATCAGAAAGTCCCCTCTTTCTTGGGACTGATCTGGTTGTTAAATATTGCGAATAATAATAATAATGAATAAATATTGTTAAAAATATTGAGAGGATTTTTATGAAGTATTCGATGTAAATTTTACTTATTATTTGGACCCCCCATTTATTTATTTTTTATAATAATCGGTAGAAGATTATTCAGAATTTATATATATGGCAGGGCCCATATGTTGGATGAATTATAGGGTAGGGCCCACATGTTTATGACTTTGAGGGAGGGGAGAATCTGATATGTTCACGTGTGGGAGTATTTTGTTAATAAACATGTGTTAATATATATATATATATATATATAGAGAGAGAGAGAGAGAGAGAGCAAGGATCTTAAGCTCACCCTTATTGAGCTCACCCTGCCTTTTTTTTTTAAAAAAAACATAACTAATAAAAAATGTATAATAATTTTTGGAATTGAAAGTTTTTTTAAAAAAAGTGTTTTGGGTGTGATTTGAGTACATATAACAAAACAGTGTTATACAGACTTGAAATTGAGTATCCGTTTCCCTCATTTTCCTGCTAGGATTGGAAATCCTGTATTTTACATATCTATACGATTGAGTCCTTGGGTTTCCGAAATAGTGTAAAAAGAAGTGCTTCGAATCATTGCTATTTGACTCGGACCTGTTCTAAAAAAGTCGAGGTATGACTGTATAACACTATTTTGTTATATGTACCCAAAACACTTTTTTAAAAAAAACTTTCAATTCCAAAAATTATTATACATTTTTTATTAGTTATATTTTTTTATTATAAAAAAAAGGCAGGGTGAACTCGGGATGAGCTCAATAAGGGTGAGCTTAAGAAATGGACTGTATATATATATATATATATATATATATATATATATTATAATAAGTTTTGTTTTTTATGAAAAATAGAATATATTATATTTTATTGAATATTATATTAATAAGTTAAAAAAAGGGACGTCTGAATTTTTCTTTCTTTCCGCCCGTGAAGTTCGTCCGAATATATATTGTGCAGTCCGTGATTTCTAAGTTCAAATAGTATCATTTCCATTCTCCTAGAAATAAGATGCTTAGTTATAATCGAAAATCACACCAGAATTAGAGAATTCTTCTTCTATAATATTGAGCGTATTTCTTTAGAGTTTAAGGAAGCTTTGAGCGTATAAAATAGTTCAAGTTTTCTTCAAGAATATCTCCGCCCTACCAGTCAGAAGTACTCTTTTTTTAAGGTAAGAGATATTATTTTTGTTCAGTATTCGTATGAAATAATATTTTCTTCCATACTCTGTAGTATGTAAGTAATATTATTTTGTTTCAGATTTTGAATTCTATACTCATTTTATTAAGTTTTGGCTTCTATACTCCATAAAATTAGTAGAACATCCTTGATATTTGTGCTTCATCCAGTATCTTTTTATGAAAATATTATTCTGAGTATTCTTGATAAGTTTTAACCTTTTTATGTCGGAGTAATATTCACGGGATACTATTCCCAAATTACTACTCACGAGATACTATTTACCCGATTACTATTCACTCGGGGTACTATTCATGACAAAAATTGATTCCTTTTCGGTCCAAATTATTTTTTGATACAATATTATTCTTGAATTTTACTCCACAAAGCAGTATCATGTTGACAATTTGGACAGTATTGAATTCTGGATAAATTAAATTATAAATATTTAAAAATTTATCCTTTGCTTTCTTTTAATTGAATTTTTATATCATTGTCATCATTCTCATGTTTATATTGTGATGAAAGTCATCTTTGGCTTACGTGCATAGATGGACTGTTGATTGGTGTGATTATGACCAGGGATTATTCGGTATAATCATGATCGTAATGTTACAAATAATGTGGTAAAAGTCCTCATTGACCCGTAGTGCATTGATGGACAATTGTTAGCATGATCATGACCATTGATTAAAACACAAATATCCTTGGCTTGTAGTGCATGGATAATTCGTTGTCGTGATACTAATGAATATCCTTGGCCGTAGTGCAGGGATGATTCGATGATGTGGATTAATTATTAAGATGAATCTCAGAGATAAAATTGATGATAAACTTTTTTAATCATAGAAGATAGTAGATATCATGTCCTGCTTGACTCTTCTAATGGATTGCTTGCTCCACTGTAGTTAAATTTGATGTTTATTATATTTTATCAGTTTAACACTATTGAAGGCTAACGACAATTTATTCTGCATTATCTTAGTCATAATATTTCTTACTGGGCTAGTTGAGCTCACCCTATGTTTTTATTGTTCTCTTCAAGAAATGAGAATATAGCTGGGACTAGTCGGAGAATTAACGGAGTGACAGTTCAGATGTTTGCATTAGTAGTCCTCACTATTTAGTGAAATAGTGTGATAATAAATGTAATGAGGACTCCATTTGAGTTTGAATACTGTCTAGAAGACAATATTCATATTAAAACTCTCAGCTTATGTTTTGTTGTATTTTACATGACAGTTGTATAATTAAGTTGTATTTGAATTTTGTACCATGTATTTGGCGACTCAGAATGGGTGATGTATACCTATTTTGGGGGACTCACAATAATTGTAATGAGGACTCCATTTGAGTTTGGATACTGTCTACGAGACAATATTCGTATTAAAACTCACAACTACGTTTTGTCGTATTGTATAAATGAAGTTTGTATTTAAATTGTATACCATGTATACCTATTTTGGGGTTGTGTATACCTATTTTGGGTTGTGTATACCTATTTTGGGGGTTGCGTATACCTATTTTGGGTTGACTCAGAATGAGTTGTGTAAACATATTTTGGAGGCATAACACACCCTATCCTCACCCCTAACCCCTACCTCCAACCCACCCCCACCCCCACCCCCAAAAATACGTCCACCCCACCCACCCACCCCCACCCCAACCCCAAAAATAATATTTTTACTGATTATGTATACACTCCCACCCCGCTCACGCCCACTCACACCCACACCCACACCCACACCCACACCCAATATAATATTTGACTGATTATATATACACTCCCACCCCGCCTGTGACGCCCCCAAAATTAGGTATACATCACCCATCTTGAGTCGCCAGATACATGGTACAAAATTCAAATACAACTTAATAATATAACTATCGTGTATAATACGACAGAACATAAACTGTGAGTTTGAATACAAATATTGTCTTCTAGAGAGTATTCATACTCAAAAGGAGTGCTCATTACAATTATTATCACACTATTACATAGAATAGTGAGGACTACTAATGCTATCATCTAGGACCATCACTCTGTTCCCCGACTAGTCCCAGCTAAGTTCTCATTTCCTGAAGAGAACAGTGAAAGAAAGGGTGAGCTCAACTAGCCCAGTAAGAAATATTATGACTAAGATAATGCAGAATAAATTATCATTAGTCTTCAACAATGTTAAACTGATAAAATACAATAGACATCAAGTTTAACTGCAGCGGAACCAATAATCCATTAAAAGAGTCAAGTAGAGAATAAAATCTACTATCTTTTATGATTTAAAAGGTTTTTCATGACTTTTATCGCTGAGACTCAGCTAAAAAAATAATCCACATCATCGAATCACCCCTGCACTACGGCCAAGGATATTTTTTGGTATCACGACCACGAATTATTCATGCACTACGGGCCAAAGATAATCGTGTTTTCATCAACGGTCCTGATCATGCCATAAAACAATTCATCTTTGCACTACGGCTAAAGAGAATCCATAACCATAATCATACCAAAAACTGTCCATCAATGCACTACGGGCCAATGAGGACTTTTTCCACATCATTTACAATATTACGGTCATGATTACACCGAATAATCCCTGGTCATAATCATACCAAGTCCATCTATGCACTACAGGCCACAGATGACTTTCAACATAATATAAACATGAGAATGATGACAATGATATAAGAATTCAATAAAACAAGTTCAAGAATTAATTTGTCCAGGAACCAATAACGTCCAAATTGTCAACATGATACTTTTGTGTAGAGTAAAATTCAAGAATGCTCAGAAGAATATTTTCATGAAAAGATACTGGATGAAGCGCAAATATCAAGGATATTCAACTAATTTCATAGAGTATAGAAGTCAAAACTTTAACCAACTGAGTATAATAAAGAATGGAATAACAAAAGAAATCACCATGCATGCCGTACTTCGCATAGACAGGTTATTCCAACAGAATAATAATAATAACGGAACCAGGTCAGGCAAAATTTGCACCGACAGGATGTTCCAACAGAATAATAAAGACGGAACCAGGTCCGGTGTAAAACACAGATAGGATGTTCCAACAGAATAATAATAAAGACGGAACCAGGTCCGGTGTAAAACACACAGACATGATATTCCAACAGAATAATAATAAAGACGGAATAATAGAAGAATGTCACCAAGTATAGGGTAGTCCGCGTATACTGGTTATTCCAGCAGAATAATAAAGAATGGAATAACAGAAGTTCTCTTCATGAATACAAATGAAAATAATACTCCTTACGAGTATAACAAATAATATCCCTTACCATTTTAAAGAAGAACTGAAATAAAGAAGTAGTTAAGTAGCAGAATACTTTTCTTCTTTCTCTCTATTGTTTCACTCTATAGTTTCTCTCTCTAGAGTTTAGTGAATTCATAAGAAAGTAATGAAGGAATGAGCTTCTATTTATAGAAAAATGGAATGCATAGTAACTAATCCATGAACGGTCCAGATTGATTTACTTTAATCTGACGGTCCATATTTAAAAAAAAATTTAAATAAAATATAATATATTCTATTTATAGAATAACTTTAATAAAGTATTCTGTTTTATATAAAAAGATGTTTCTGTTTTATTACGTTAATAATACGAATAAAACAAAACTTCATTATCGCTAAATAATTCATATTATTAATTGACTATAATTGAATCAAACTGAGTGAGTTCTCACATAAGTATTAATAATCAATATCGTGTGCTACTATGCAACCACACGTATTACTGTACTTTTACTACCACCATTATCAACGGTAAAACTTCCGCCATTATTTTTAATAAAATATTTTTTGTCGTTTTCTCAATCTGACAATAATTCTATTGTGGGGTCCACCAATAATTGTGTCGTCGTACGAATATTCCCCGACACAAATAATATTCCCCGACCAATCGAATATAATACAACAACTTGCATACTTTGCAAAATTTATAAATACTACCCACAACTATAACATTATCTCAAATTCACACCATAATATTTAAAAAATATTTCGAAAAAAATTAAATCTTTATTCATAAAATCTGGGGTTTCACACCGCCACTCACCACGCTCCCACCCCCACCACCCCACGCCCACCCCACCCTACCCCACCTCCCATTCTATCCCAGCCTTACCCCCTAGTATGGTTGACCAACTAATATTCAAAAATATTTTTAATATAATATACCCTTCAAGTTATAATGTTTAATATATCCACTAAATATAAATTTGTATGTTATATTTTTTACTTAACTTGATCTAATTAATTAAATTATGAATTTGTGTAATAAATAACATAAATGTCAAAAAATAATTAATATTTATTTTATCAAGAAAATAAAGTCGTACACTTTATGCTAATTAAATTTTTTAAAGATTAAAATTTACGTAATATACATTTAAAAATATTTTTTTCATTAAAAAGTAAAATTTTAATAAGCATAAAATTACAAATTAATACAAAAAAATTATAATTATTTTTTCCAAATATTAAAATTTACGTAAAATAAACGTTTTATTACATAACGAATCTTATTATTCATATAAAAAATTATTAGAAATTATATTAATTATTTTTCTCAAATATTAAACTAAACATAAGTCACATTTGAGCATAATTATTTACAATAAAAATGACAAATTTTATTACTCAAAAAAAGAAAAAATACATTAAAAAATTCTTTAATAAGATAGAGGTAGTAATAAATATTATTATATTTTTTTATTCAATATTGTATAAAAACAACACTAACTGTATACTTAAAAAATATAATTAAAATAATAAACATCCCAAATTTTGATATATACTCAAGAGAATTTAACATATAAAAATCATAATATGCAACTAAGAATTCAAATATTAATTTTTGTTATTAAACACCAAAAACTAAACTATCAACATACTCAATCACTTTAATTAGAAAACCTACATTAATAATTTAACTTAAAATTCTTAATATTTGTATCACTTATCCAAAAATATGTGTTAATTAAATTAAATTATTTGAATGAGATAGTCTTAATTACAAATAAAATAATAATTAAAATGTATTGTATTAAAAAAAGATAATTAAACTATATATATATATATATATATATATATATATATATATATTAAGATGAAACTAAAACTATAAAATTACCTTTTTTTCATTCGAAGAAATGGTTTCTGCAATTGCTCCAATAAAATACCTTAAAAGGTTGCAATATTACTAACCTGCAACAACTTGTGAATTAATTAATAGGGGTACGTAAAGGTTGATTTTTTGACTTTTCTGTTCTTGGTTTGGATCGGAGTTGTCAAGTATATATGCATTTTCTTATCCTACTTTAAGTGGCTCTCATTCGCTTCACATTAATGTATTTTAGAGTACTCAAGTCAAGAGTCTACATCATTGATGGCGAAAATATACTAAATACTAAAAAAAAAAATGAAAAATCTATTCATAAATGAAAAATTCACTAAGGAGTGTACAGTTGGGTTTGTTAAATATTTTGTCTTGATTATGGATGGTGATTTGTTATTTTCATTCTTGTAATTGGGTTTCTTGATTTCCTATCTAATTGTATAAATAGGGAAAATAATTTATGGGATTGAGATTATTTTAGGTGCACTTTTCTCAACAGGTATCAAGAGCTTGGTTATTTTTGTGATTTTCTTGTGCGAATTAAATGAAAAATTAGACAGCTGGTTGCATGATTAAACTTCAATTTGGAAGCGAGGATTTGCTTTACTTACAGAGAGATTGTAAAGCTACCCAAGTAAATTAGAGGAAGGGATCCTAAATGTACAGAAATTATGTAAAGAAAGTGTGAATAATCTATCACGGGCAGTAATGTTTGGGTGAACCACATAAATTTTGTGTCAATGTGATTATTTTTGTTTTAATTTCTCTTCGCTATTTTTTTTTGTTGTGTCGTTATTATCTAACACCAACATGTGAACATAGAACTGGACCCTTAATTGCAGCTGTCAATGATTTGAATCGTTTACGATTTTTCTGACAAGTTGCAAGGGAATCCATATAATTTATTCAATATAGTGGAACTTTCAAATGTTACAAGTTCTTACAAAAGATTACAAGACAATAAATACTTCATAAAGTACATCAAAGAAGTTGGATACCTTCTTAATGTGTGGTTTATTCCTTTAATATTGATGCATGTATTAAAAACTGGATGCTTGCATCTCATAAAAGTAGAGGCCAGAAGGACCACCATCAGGCAACAAAGCCACCATTACCGGAGCTCTAGCACCTTCCTCAGGGATCAAGGGTCCTGAATTACACGTAATGTCTGTTTGTACATATCCAGGATGAACACAATTGACTAGCATACTGGGGAATTTTTTGGCTAGCAATCTTGTATAGGCATTGATCGTAGCTTTCGACATTTTATATGCAGATACCGTCGTAGGCCAACCGTTAATCTTCAACTTATCCTCCTTAAAATCCCTCAGAAACCAGTGCAAAATCTCGTCGATTCTCTCTTCTGTTAAGCTTTCTACATTTTGCAGCTCGGCTTTGACCTTTTCATTGTGGATCCACTGAAATTGTAAAAGGAAGAATTTAGCTTTGTGTTTATTCGGATTGAGCACGGAATTTTATTAATTGAGTTACCTTTAGCTCTCCAAATATGGATGAGAGATTCACTATTCTTGCTGAATTGGAAAGTTGGAGGAGTGGGAGTAGTTCTTCAGTCACGGCTTTTGTTCCGTAATAATTTGTTCTGATACAAGGTTCAGCCATTTCATAGCTCTGCTCCAAAATTCCTTTCAACAAATGGGCATCTTCATCAGTCACCTTCAGCTGGTAGACAAAAAAATAGAGGTTACACTTGTGTTTGTCCGGTGAGATTCTATATCTACCACAGTAATTTTATGCCGATCATCTGTTTAACATAGGATGATTTTTTACCATTTGGATTTTACCATCCTGGATTACTAGTGTATCTAGGAAAAGTTAATGATATATCTCCTTAAGTACAGAGGGCAAATATGTTCTGATAAAAA
This sequence comes from Panax notoginseng, assembly GCA_016801055.1. NCBI lineage: Eukaryota > Viridiplantae > Streptophyta > Magnoliopsida > Apiales > Araliaceae > Panax > Panax notoginseng. The sequence continues at coordinate 176,186,269 of CM029018.1, forward strand.
AGCTACAAGTTGGAAGCTGTAAATACTTACAAACCCTGCTCCATCTTTATAGTCCTTAAGTGCTTTATATACAATCAATCCAATATCTCCTGCATTATTTACCTGCATAAGATTTTCCTCAGAGCATTATTTTTAGCATATAAATTGGTTTCAGTTACACCATGGTGGTATATAAAATGCATGCAATATTTTTCATTCCTTCCCCTCCTTACAAGATACATGGATATTCTTACCAGAATATCAAGTTTTTTGAAGTTGGTTTCCACAAATTTGGCCAGAGCTGCAATACTAGCAGGATCTGTTACATCTAGTTGATGGAAAACCACATCTGAGAGGCCAGAATCTTTAAGCATTTCAACAGCTTCTGAACCATTTTTCTCATTTCTAGCAGTTAAAATGACACTAATTCCATTAGAGGCTAACTTGCGGCATATCTCAAGGCCAATCCCTTTGTTCCCCCGGTCACAAGAGCACACCTGAAGCCAAGTTTAAATCACAAGTAATATGAGATTTTCATATGCAAAAATTTACCCTTTTTTCCATTTTATATATTGCTTAAAATGAAACTCAATATAAAATTACCTTTTCTCACTCAAAGTAATGATTTCGGCCATTGCTTCAATAATAATACCTTCAAGCTCTTTAAAGTTTGCAATATGATGCAACAACTTCTTTCGAATTTATAGAGGTAAGTGAACATTTTGGATAGAACAATGCTACTATCATATAAAAAAGCCCACATACACACACATGCATATTGTGGACCCCGCCTGATGTGGGGGCTACAAATATACACGTGTATGTGATTTTATGGGAGTTTTTTTTATGTTGTAGTAGCATTATTTTTTTTTGGATAAGCTCTTACTATATGATAAAGGCTGTTTTTCTTGAGTACTGTTCTGTTGTTGATTTTGGACTTTTCAGAGTACATTTTCTTATCCTACTTTATTCTATTCACTTACCTATCTTTTGGTTCAATATATTCACTTACCTAAAGTTTGGATCGCTTCACATTAATGTAATAATTTTGTATTTAATAGCGGAGTCGATTAGACTCAATAGTTTATACTCCCTCTATTATTTTTTATTTGTTGAGAGATTTTTGTTCGTTTTTATTTGTGATTTGTAAATTTTGAAGAAGCATTAAGTGCTTATGTAACACTTGTTTTTCGAATAAGAAAGGGTGGTCATCTACAAAATACAATATACTTCAGAATAAGTAAACAAACATCAATAACTTCAATATATTAAATAATTGATAATCCATCAAATGTTAAATACAATTCTTTAAAAATTGGCAGAATAATCAAAATCTAAAATTAAATAAACCTAGATGGTCAAATGTAGTTCTCTTCACACAAAACCCTAAATCTCCTCTGCAAACATGTCAGAAGAATAATACAGCATGGACAAATTGTCCAATACAAATAAAGATATACAAAAGATGCGCAACTTAAATACGGAATCAACTGACAAAATATTGAGCAAGGTCTCAAACATAAATAACGACAATAATATAATCTCCAAAATCTGAATTGAATATATTTGAATCAACATAATTAACAAAACAAACAGAATGTTGAATCAAAGTGGCTAAATGATTATTTCATACCGAGCTCAAAACAAAATAGAACCTTGTTACACAGACAAGACAAAATAATGTCACACATGCAAATCACACATCGGAATGCATGTAAATCGGAAGGTGTGTCTAGCACAAATACCACCAATCCAAAAAACATAATAAAAAATTAGGGTCGACCCATACACAATACCCATATATGGTTATAACTCACTATACCTTATCGCTTATTCTACAAACATATAATGTCACAACTCATGTGACATAATACCAACGAAAGGGTTCTAAATGTACACGTTGAACCAAATCAAATCATAAACAAAATTACTCCAAAGTAATGCAACAACATGTACCGCTTTAATAAAGATCAATAAAGTTTTATGCGTGAAGAACAAATTCAAAATATTAAAAATATGAAGTTCGGAACATCTAGACTAAATCAAAGCAAAATAAGGATTTGATTAGAAACGAAACAATTAAGCGAGTACCCAAATTCTGTACGATTAGCCGTACAAACAAATCAACATAATGATAGTAGGGTAAATTACATATATTAGTACATTTTTAGAAATAATTACAAAAATCATACACCTATAAAATAATTACAAAAATATTACACATTTTCATATTTATTTACAATATTAGTGTAATTAAAATTCCTTAATTTAAGGGATTAGTATTAATTGGCTGATATGGCAAATCGGGTGGTTTTTTTTGAAACGCGTGTTCCTATGTAAATAACCCTTCTTTGTCTCTCAGCTTCCATAATTTTCGTACTTTCTCTCTCTAAAATCTTCTTCTTCTTCTTCTTCTTCTTCTTCTTCTTCTTCTTCTTCTTCTTCTTCTTCTTCTTCATAGTTGTTAGACTAATTAACTAGACCTGCATACAAGGTTAATGAATATTTTTCTTCTTCTTCATCATAGTTGTTCGTATTGGGTGGCGTAAATTGGTTAATGAATATTGATCTCCTTCAGGCTATTGGGGGATGCAACTGGTTTGCATTGTCTAATAGTCCTTTATTTTTTTGATTGTTTTTTAATTTACTTTTGCTGCACTTGTTGATTCACAGGTTGTTCAAGTTAGTGAAAAGAAGGTTTTGGATCAGAAAACATACATGTTCTATTATCGAGATAATAGAAATTTTGCTTCAAACTTGCCTCTTGATGTTATTCGGAAAGAGATCATGGCGACAAATGTCATGGGAAGAAGCTCAAGTTCATAGCCAGAAGATATTTTCAAACCAAAAAATTTTAAAGGTGTGTTAATTTAAATTTTGTTATTGTTACTATCATATAATTGTTTGGTTACTTCTGCATTATGTTTTGGTTACTGTTAATTTGGGATTCGGATACCATTTTTGTTACCTTGATTTGGTATTTTGGTTATTTTTTTATGTTGTTATGGTTACCATGTATTTGCTTAGTATACATGGTTGACTAAACTGATTTTGGTTTACATATTATTTATGTATTGGTTACCATTAATATATGGTTTGGTTACTAATATATAACTGTTTGGTTACTTCATTAGTATATTTTTTTGTTATTGTTAGCTTATGATTTGGATGCCATTCTTTTTCCCTCAATTGGGATTTTGGTTACTTTTATATGTTGTTTTGGTTACAATATATTTGCTTAGTATACATTGATTGACTAAACTGAGTTTGGACTACATGTTGTTTAGTATACTAGACTAATTTCTGGGGGCTTGATGTAATGCTTACGTTGTAGCTACGTCAAGCAATAAAAAATAAATATTATCATATAACTGTTTGGTTATTTCAGCATTATGTTTTGGTTACTGTTAGATTGAGATTCGGATACTATGTTTGTTACCTTGATTTGGTATTTTGGTTACTTTTTTATGTTGTTATGGTTACCATGTATTTGCTTAGTATACATGGTTGACTAAACTGGTTTTGGTGTACATGTTGTTTATGTATTGGTTATCATTAAAATATATTTTGGTTACTATCATATAAATATTTGGTTAATTATTTAGTATGTTTTTGGTTACTATTAGTTTCTGATTTGGATTTCATTTTTGTTTCCTTGAGTTGGGATTTTACTTACTGTTTTTTGTTGTTCTGGTTACCATATATTTGCTTAATATATGGGTTGACTAAACTTTGTTTGGTCTATATGTTGTTTATGTATTGGTTACCATTAATATATATTTTGGTTACTAACATATAACTGTTTGGTTACTTCATTAGTATATTTTTTGTTACTGTTAGCTTATGATTTGGATACCATTCTTTTCCCCTCAATTGAGAATTTGTTTACTTTTATATGTTATTTTGGTTACAATGTATTTGTTTGGTAAACTGTTTATGATATAAATATTGCTTATATCTGGTTACTAATGACTGTGTAAATCTGATTTTTTTTATTTACAGTTATGGAATCTTTACTATGATGAATGCAATAGAAAATTCATTGGAAAAGTTATATATTGGTGTGACATGGAAGTCCCCTGCATTATTACCAAGAAATTGAACCCAAGACAGTTGAAGAAGTTTAATGCATCATTAATTTGTGGATGCATTATTTTTATAAATAATAAACCCAAGTCATACTAAACCATGTATTTGCTTAGTATACATTGATGTATTATGTAAGCCCCCGACTTTTATAAATAAAGATGAATTTTCTATAAATATCATTTTTGAATATTATGGAGTTAATTTGATATAATGTTATTGTTGTGGGTAATATTTATAAATTTTGCAAAGTAAGCAAGTTGTTTTAAAATATTCGATTGGTCGGGGAATATTCGTTTTAATAGGGAATATTCGTACGACGACACAATCATTGGTGGACCCCACAACGGAATTATTGTCGGATTGAGAAAACGACAAAAATATTTTATTAAAAATAACGGCGGAAGTTTTACCATTGTTACTGTTGAACTACTCGGTAGTAAAAGTACAGTAATACGTGTAGTTGCATAGTAGCACACGGTATTGATTATTAATGCTTATGTAAGAAGTCACTCAGTTTGATTCCATTATTGTCAGTTAATAATATGAATTATTTAGCGATAATGACGTTTTGTTATTCGTATTATTAACGTAATAAAACAGAAACATCTTTTTATATAAAACAAAATACTTTATTAAAGTTATTCTATAAATAGAATATATTATATTTTATTTAAAAGATTTTTCTTTAAATATGGACCGTCAGATTAAAGTAATCAATCTGGACCGTTCATGGATTAGTTGCTATGCATTCTATTTTTTTATAAATAGCAGCTCATTCCTTCATTATTTCTTACGAATTCACTGAACTCTAGAGAGAGAAACTATAGAGAGAAACTATAGAGAGAGAGAAGAAGAGTATTCTGCTACTTAACTACTTCCTTATTTCAGCTCTTCTTTAAAACGGTAAGGGGTGTTATTCTTTCTTATTCATGAAGAGAACTGTTGTTATTCCATTTATTATTATTCTGTTAGAATAACCTGTATACGCGGTCTACCCTATACTTGGTGACATTCTTCTATTATTCTGTTGGAACATCCTGTCTGTGTGTTTTACACCGGACCTGGTTCTGTTTTTATTATTATTCTGTTGGAACATCCTGTCTGTGTGTTTTACACCGGACCTGGTTCCGTTTTTATTATTATTCTGTTGGAACATCTTGTCTGTGTGTTTTACACCGGACCTGGTTCCGTTTTTATTATTATTCTGTCGGAATATCCTGTCTGTGCGTTTACGCCGGACCTGGTTCTATTATTTATTATTCTGTTGGAATAACCTGTCTGTGCGGTCTATCGCATGCATGGTGATTTCTTTTGTTATTCCATTCTTTATTATACTCAGTTGGTTAAGTTTTGACTTCTATACTCCATGAAATTTGTGGAATATCCTTGACATTTGCGCTTCATCTAGTATCTATTCATGAAAATATTCTCCTGATCATTCTTGAATTTTACTCCACAAAGTAGTATTATGTTGACAATTTGGACGTTGTTAATTCTTGGATAAATTAATTCTTGAACTTGTTTTATTGAATTCTTATATCATTGTCATCATCCTCATGTTTATATTATGTTGAAAGTCATCTGTGGCCTGTAGTGCATAGATGGACTTGGTATGATTATGACCAGGGATTATTCGGTGTAATCATGACCGTAATGTTACAAATGATGTGGTAAAAGTCCTCATTGGCCCGTAGTGCATTGATGGACAGTTGTTGGCATGATCATGACCATTAATGAATATACGAATATCCTTGGCCATAGTGCAGGGGTGATTCGATGATGTGGATTATTTTATTAAGTTGAGTCCCAGCGATCACAGTGTTGGAAAATCTTTTAAATCATAAAAGATAGTAGAGTTTATTTTCTACTTGACTCTCTTAATGGATTGCTTGTTCTGCTACAGTTAAACTTGATGTCTGTTATATTTTATCAGTTTAACATTGTTGAAGGCTAATGATAATTTATTCTGCATTATCTTAGTCATAATATTTCTTACTGGGCTAGTTGAGCTCACCCTTTCTTTCACTGTTCTCTTCAGGAAATGAGAACGTAGCTGGGGCAAGTCGGGGAACGAAGTGATGGTCCGAATGATAGTATTAGTTAGTAGTCCTCACTATTCTATGTAATGGTGTGTTAATAAATGTAATGAGGACTCCTTTTGAGTATGAATACTCTCTAGAAGATAATATTTGTATTCAAACTCACAGTTTATGTTTTGTCGTATTGTACACGACAGTTGTATTAGTAAGTTGTATTTGTATTCTGTACTATGTATCTGACGACCCAAGATGGGTGATGTATACCTAATTTTGGGGGCGTCACAGTTGGTATCAGAGCTTAGGGATATGATCCCTGGCTAAGATGTGAGAATAGAACTAGGAGGGGAGAGACGGGGAATTCCTTCGCTAGTATGACCTACCTAAGTTTATTTGCATGGTATTTAATTGGTCGGTCATAATATAAGGATAATATATGACATATCAATTAACTTTTATTTTGTGGCAGTATCTGAAAATGGCATCTGAGAATGTTGAGAATAGCAATGGAGCACAGGCGATTGTTGATTCACCACATATCAATAATCAGGATAATGTGCATCAGGAAGGTGACAATCCTCATGCAAACAACAACACTGACCAAATGATGAATGATCAAATGTTCAGAGGCTTTATGCAATTCATGCAACAACAGGTGAAAGCGGCTCCTGTCCACAACGTAGGTGGAAATACTGGAAACTCTCTGGCGGTCACTGCTAAACAGTTTAAGGAGCTGGGACCACCGGAGTTTAAGGGAGAACCCAAACCACTTGTAGCTGAAACATGGATAAAGCAGATCACCAAGATATTTGATGTCTTGGGTTGCTCCGAGGAGCAAAAGGTTCCTTTTGCCGCCTTTATGTTGCGAGGAGAGGCAGATTACTGGTGGGAATCGATAAAGCGTACTCAACCTGCCACACTGAAGATGACCTGGGAGAAGTTCCAAGAGCTGTTTAACGACAAATACTTTCCCGAGAGTATTCGTCACATGAAGGAGGTGGAGTTCATCAAATTGGAGCAGAATAATATGACCGTGTCGCAGTACGAGGCAAAATTTGCGGAGTTATCCCGGTTTGCGTCCCACCTGGTGGATAATGAAGAAAGAATGACGCGGATGTTTTTAAGAGGTTTGAAGCCAGAGATACGTCAACATCTTGTTTCTCATAAACTGTGTTTGTATTCAGATGTTGTAAATAGGGCTCAGTTGGTGGAGCGCGATAACGAGACAACGCAACTAAAAGAGAGCAGCCGACAAAATGATAATACCAGTGAGAGCAGTCATCGAAGCGGTGACAACAAGCGTGGAGGGAATCAACAGGCCAGAAATGGTAACCACTTCGGTGGTAATCAGGGCCAAAATAATAAGAATGAGCATTTCAAGAAGAGGAGATTCAACAATGATGGAAAGACGTCAGCACCAGCACCTGTCGTTAAGGAAGGAGAACGACCACCTATTATATGTTTCAAATGCGGAGGGGAGGGACACATCAGTCCAAACTGCGCGATGCCGTCCAAAGCATGTTATAATTGTGGAAGAGAAGGTCATTTAGCCCGATTTTGTCGTTTACCGAAGACAAATTCAGCTAGGATGGAGGCACCAAAGGCCGTCCCAGAAAAGTCAAAACCGGTTGTGCAAGGGAGAGCGTTTGTTGTGAACTCCCAGAGAGCAAGGAACCCGAATGAGGTCATCACGGGTAAGCTTATCATAAACTCTAACGAAGTCTATACTTTATTTGATACCGGTTCTACCCATTCTTTTATTTCTCCTACTTGCGCTCATCGATTAAATTTGATTCCGGAGAAATTAGACTTTGACTTAGCAGTTGAAACTCCATTGGGAGAAACCTTCATTACATCAATGGTTTATAAGTCTTGTTTGGTTCAAGTTGGTACCCACACATTACCTGTCGATCTGATTTCATTAAAAATACTTGCATTTGACGTGATTCTAGGGATTGATTGGTTAACTACTCATCATGTAAAAATTGATTGTTTTCGTAAGGTTGTTAGTTTTCATATTCCTAATCGACCTATTATGCGAATTCAAGCAACCAAACCATTCAAATCAATCGATGTCATCTCAAGCCATAAAACTATTCGTTTATTGAAAAACGGATGTCAAGCTTTCTTAGCTCATGTCACAGATCTAAACAAAAATACGTCAGCTTTGAATGATATTTCTGTTGTTAATAAATTTCCTGACGTATTTCCCGAAGAACTTCCTGGCCTACCCCCAGAGCGTGAAATTGAATTTTGTATCGACCTTGAACCCGGTACAAAACCCATTTCCAAAGCCCCATATCGAATGGCTCCTATTGAACTTCAGGAGTTAAAGACCCAACTGCAGGAATTGTTAGACATTGGTTTTATTCGTCCTAGTACTTCTCCTTGGGGTGCTCCTGTTCTATTCGTGAAGAAGAAAGATGGGAGTATGCGACTTTGTATTGATTATCGGGAGTTGAATCATATCACCATCAAAAATAGGTACCCATTGCCACGTATTGATGACCTGTTTGACCAGTTGCAAGGAGCACAATTCTTTTCAAAGATCGATCTTCGTTCTGGATATCATCAGCTGAAGGTTAGAACTGAGGATATTCCAAAGACTGCCTTCAGAACTCGGTATGGGCATTATGAATTCTTAGTTATGTCTTTTGGATTGACTAATGCTCCTGCTGCCTTCATGGATATGATGAACAGGGTATTCAAAGAATATTTGGATCACTTTGTGGTCGTCTTTATCGATGACATCCTTGTTTATTCCAAAAGCCGTGAAGATCATGAGCAAAACTTGAGGTTGGTACTCCAAAAGCTTCGTGAATACAAACTTTATGCTAAGTTAAAGAAATGCGAGTTCTGGCTGGAAGAGGTAGCATTCCTTGGGCACGTAGTATCAAGTCGTGGAATATCTGTTGACCCGGCAAAGATTGAAGCAATTCAAAGCTGGGAGCAACCTAAATCAGTAATCGAAGTACGTAGCTTTCTCGGTCTAGCTGGTTATTATCGGAGATTCGTGGAAGGATTTTCTCGAATCGCTACTCTATTAACTAAGCTGACTCGGAAAGATACCAAGTTCGGTTGGAGCGAAGAGTGTGAGCAGAGTTTTCAAGAACTCAAGAGGAGACTCATTTCAGCACCTGTTCTAACAATACCATCTGGCTCGGAGGGATTTGTCATCTACAGTGATGCTTCGAGCAAAGGGTTGGGATGCGTTCTCATGCAACATGAAAAAGTCATAGCCTATGCATCAAGACAACTCAAGGAATATGAGAGGAATTATCCTACTCATGATCTAGAGTTGGCAGCTGTTGTCTTTGCACTTAAAATTTGGAGGCATTACTTGTATGGGGAGAAGGTGGAGATCTTTACGGATCATAAAAGCCTTAAATATTTCTTCACTCAAAAGGAACTCAACATGCGACAACGACGTTGGCTTGAACTGTTGAAAGATTATGATCATACCATTCAATACCATCTTGGAAAAGCGAACGTGGTAGCTGACGCATTGAGTAGAAGACCATATGCAAGTACGAGTGCGATATTGTCAACACAAAGGCCCATTTTGTGTGATTTGCAAAGGATGGAGATAGAGTTAAAGACTCCAGGGACCCATGTGATGATGGCGAATATACGAGTAGAACTAACTTTAATCGATAAGGTTAAAGCTGCTCAAGCTACAGACCTGGAGCTGATGCGTATGAGGAAGAAAGTGCAAGAAGGTGCTATGCCGGAAGCAAGAATCGATGAAGAAGGAATACTTCGAGTCAACTCCAGACTTTGTGTTCCTAACAACCCTGATTTAAAGTATGAAATCATGATGGAGGCGCACAACACACCGTTTGCAATCCATCCTGGAAGTACCAAAATGTATCATGATCTTCGTCATACATTTTGGTGGAGCAATATGAAGAGAGAGATAGCGTTGTTTATCTCAAGGTGTCTAACTTGTCAACGAGTCAAAGCGGAGCATCAAGTACCAAAAGGTCCATTGCAACCACTTGAAATTCCAGAATGGAAGTGGGAGCACATTACCATGGATTTCGTTACCGGTCTTCCTAAGGTTTCTCAAGGTATAGATGCGATTTGGGTCATTGTTGATAGATTGACCAAGTCTGCTCATTTCTTACCGATACGAGAAACTTATACACTTGAACGTCTTGCTCGTATGTACATAAACGAGATTGTAAGACTGCATGGTATGCCAGTATCCATAGTTTCTGATCGAGACCCAAGATTCACTTCACGATTTTGGGTTAGTTTACAAAAAGCTATGGGCACAGATTTACGATTTAGTTCGGCATATCATCCTCAGACGGACGGACAATCAGAGAGGACTATTCAAACTCTAGAAGATTTATTAAGACTCTGTGTCTTTGACTTCAAGGAAAGTTGGGACAAGTTCTTACCATTGGTGGAGTTTTCCTACAACAACAGTTATCAAGCAAGTATTGGCATGGCTCCATTCGAAGCATTGTATGGAAGAAAATGTCGTTCTCCAGTATGCTGGGATGAGGTGGGTGAAGCAACGTTGTTGGGACCGGAGTTGGTACGTATGACTACAGAAAAGATTCAAACGATCCGACAACGTATAAAAACCTCACAAGATCGACAAAAGAGTTATGCTGATCTTCATCGAAAGGACGTGGAATTTGATGTAGGAGATCATGTGTTCTTACGTGTTGCTCCATGGAAAGGAGTTACGAGATTTGGAAAGAGAGGAAAGCTCAATCCACGATTCATCGGTCCATTTTTAATCCTCGATCAAATAGGAACTGTGGCTTATAGACTCGCTTTACCGCCAAGTATGTCTCGTGTTCATAACGTTTTTTCACATATCCATGTTACGCAAATATGTGGAAGACCCGAATCACATTATTGAGTTAGAACCGGACGAAATAGCAGAGGATTTGACGTATGAAGAAGTTCCTGTTCAAATCTTGGATAAGAAGGAACATATTCTACGCTCCAAGGTTATACCTCAAGTCAAAGTTTTGTGGAGAAACCACGATGTTGAGGAAATGACCTGGGAGTTAGAATCTGAAATGAAATCAAGGTATCCTTACCTCTTCGACATACCAGGTATGTACCCTAATTTCGAGGGCGAAATTTCATAAGAATGGGAGGTTGTAAGACCCCAACTTTTATAAATAAAGATGAATTTTCTATAAATATCATTTTTGAATATTATGGAGTTAATTTGATATAATGTTATAGTTGTGGATAATATTTATAAATTTTGCAAAGTAAGCAAGTTGTTTTAAAATATTCGATTGGTCGGGGAATATTCGTTTTAACAGGGAATATTCGTACAACGACACAATCATTGGTGGACCCCACAACGGAATTATTGTCGGATTGAGAAAACGACAAAAATATTTTATTAAAAATAACGGCGGAAGTTTTACCATTGTTACTGTTGAACTACTCGGTAGTAAAAGTACAGTAATACGTGTAGTTGCATAGTAGCACACGGTATTGATTATTAATGCTTATGTAAGAAGTCACTCAGTTTGATTCCATTATTGTCAGTTAATAATATGAATTATTTAGCGATAATGACGTTTTGTTATTCGTATTATTAACGTAATAAAACAGAAACATCTTTTTATATAAAACAAAATACTTTATTAAAGTTATTCTATAAATAGAATATATTATATTTTATTTAAAAGATTTTTCTTTAAATATGGACCGTCAGATTAAAGTAATCAATCTGGACCGTTCATGGATTAGTTGCTATGCATTCTATTTTTTTATAAATAGCAGCTCATTCCTTCATTATTTCTTACGAATTCACTGAACTCTAGAGAGAGAAACTATAGAGAGAAACTATAGAGAGAGAGAAGAAGAGTATTCTGCTACTTAACTACTTCCTTATTTCAGCTCTTCTTTAAAACGGTAAGGGGTGTTATTCTTTCTTATTCATGAAGAGAACTGTTGTTATTCCATTTATTATTATTCTGTTAGAATAACCTGTATACGCGGTCTACCCTATACTTGGTGACATTCTTCTATTATTCTGTTGGAACATCCTGTCTGTGTGTTTTACACCGGACCTGGTTCTGTTTTTATTATTATTCTGTTGGAACATCCTGTCTGTGTGTTTTACACCGGATCTGGTTCCGTTTTTATTATTATTCTGTTGGAACATCCTGTCTGTGTGTTTTACACCGGACCTGGTTCTATTTTTATTATTATTCTGTCGGAATATCCTGTCTGTGCGTTTACGCCGGACTTGGTTCCGTTTTTATTATTATTCTGTCGGAATATCCTGTCTGTGCGTTTACGCCGGACCTGGTTCTATTATTTATTATTCTGTTGGAATAACCTGTCTGTGCGGTCTATCGCATGCATGGTGATTTCTTTTGTTATTCCATTCTTTATTATACTCAGTTGGTTAAGTTTTGACTTCTATACTCCATAAAATTTGTGGAATATCCTTGACATTTGCGCTTCATCTAGTATCTATTCATGAAAATATTCTCCTGATCATTCTTGAATTTTACTCCACAAAGTAGTATCATGTTGACAATTTGGACGTTGTTAATTCTTGGATAAATGAATTCTTGAACTTGTTTTATTGAATTCTTATATCATTGTCATCATCCTCATGTTTATATTATGTTGAAAGTCATCTGTGGCCTGTAGTGCATAGATGGACTTGGTATGATTATGACCAGGGATTATTCGGTGTAATCATGACCGTAATGTTATAAATGATGTGGTAAAAGTCCTCATTGACCCGTAGTGCATTGATGGACAGTTGTTGGCATGATCATGACCATTAATGAATATACGAATATCCTTGGCCGTAGTGCAGGGGTGATTCGATGATGTGGATTATTTTATTAAGCTGAGTCCCAGCGATCACAGTGTTGGAAAATCTTTTAAATCATAAAAGATAGTAGAGTTTATTTTCTACTTGACTCTTTTAATGGATTGCTTGTTCTGCTAGAGTTAAACTTGATGTCTATTATATTTTATCAGTTTAACATTGTTGAAGGCTAATGATAATTTATTCTGCATTATCTTAGTCATAATATTTCTTACTGGGCTAGTTGAGCTCACCCTTTCTTTCACTGTTCTCTTCAGGAAATGAGAACGTAGCTGGGGCAAGTCGGGGAACGGAGTGATGGTCCGAATGATAGTATTAGTTAGTAGTCCTCACTATTCTATGTAATGGTGTGTTAATAAATGTAACGAGGACTCCTTTTGAGTATGAATACTCTCTAGAAGATAATATTTGTATTCAAACTCACAGTTTATGTTTTGTCGTATTGTACACGACAGTTGTATTAGTAAGTTATATTTGTATTCTGTACTATGTATCTGACGACCCAAGATGGGTGATGTATACCTAATTTTGGGGGCGTCACATATTATTTTTGTAAATTCCATCAAATATATTCTACAAGGTTTATGCTATTCTATTTCTACTTCCATTTCCACAAATACATCTTACATGTTCTGGTTACTTTCATATAACTATTTGGTTACTTCTTTATTATGTTTTGGTTAATGTTACCTTATGGATTGCTTAAACTGAGTTTCATTACATGATGTTTCTCTTTTGGTTACCATTAAAACATGTTCTGGTTACTATCATATAATTATATGGTTACTATTTTATTATGTTATATTATGGTTACTGTCATTAGTAACCAGATAGTTACAAGCTTGTATTAGGACAAACATCAATTGTTAAATGTACATGTGTGAGTGTCCTATTTATCTACAAGCTTGTTAGTAACCAGATAATTATCATAGATAGTTACTAGCTTGTTAGTAACCAGATAATTATAAGCTTGTATCAAGACTATTATAAGCTTGTATCAAGACTGTTATAAAGCTTGTATATGTTTACTTTATATTGATAACTCATGATGGAATCAAAAATTAAAATATTAATCAACATCAATTTTGGTTACTGTACACCATCAAAAATGTTACCAACCATGTGGTTAATGGTTATTAACAGTAAACAATTATATATTCCTGCAAACAATTAAATTTGTTGTATTGGTTACTGTCAGTCTCCATTGTCTAACAACTGAATAAGTGTTGTAAAGTAACCAAATCAATATTAGACAGTAACCAAATTACATAATCTTAGTAACCAGAACATAAACCACATTTTTACATGTAATTTTGAAGGCCTAAATGATGGAATTTGACCAAAAAACCCTGCAGTTCACCATCAAAGCTTGTGACTTTTGATCATTGACCCATTTCTAATTAAATTAGGCTCCGAAAATACCAAAATCTGACACTCCAAACTTGACAGAAATTGCCAAATTGTCACTGCAATCAATTATATTGTAACCAATTAAATAGTATACAACAACCAATATATATATAATCAGATTAACAGTTGTGTGAAGGTAACCAATGTAATCAATAAGTAACCACCAATATAAAAGAAACAATTATAAAACTCAATAACATTATAGAGTAACCAAATAAACACCTTTCAGTATCTAAATACATATTATACAGTAACCAAGATATATGTAATTAGTAGCCAAGATTATAAAAAATATTTTTACATTCATTTTACAACCAAAACAATCAGTAATGACTTTGCTACAAATTAAAGAATAACAGGTGTATGAAGGTAGCCAGTGTAGTTAATCATTAACCATCAATATAAAAAAATCAGTATAAAACACAGTAATATTATGTAGTAACCATGGTAATATTACACAGTAAACAAGTCAGCATTATATACTAACCAAGTCCAGACTAGACAGTAACTAGCATATATTTACTTAGTATCCATAACATAAAACATATTTGACATGCATTTTACAGCAAAAATAAACAATATAAAAAACATCAATATGTACTTAAAGATTCAACAGTTGCAGGAAGGTAACTGATGTATTTAATAAGTAACCATCAATATAAAAAACATCCGTAGAATATACATTTAAAGTATACAGCAACCAAATAAACATTATACAGTAACCAAATCAATAATAAACAGTAACTAATTTCTATGTATTTAGTAACCAGAATATAAAACATATTTTTACATGCATTTTGCAATCAAAACAGTTAGTATACTGACTTTGTGACCAATTAAAGAGCAAAAAACTTAAGAAAGGTAACCAATATACGAGTATATAGTAACCACGGGGTAACCAAATAAACATTTAAAGTATTCAGCAACAAAATAAACATTATACAGTAACCAAATCAATAATAAACAGTAACCAATTTATATGTACTTAGTAACCAGAATATAAAACATATTTTTACATGCATTTTGAAATCAAAACAATCAGTATACTGACTTTGTTACCAATTAAAGAGCGAAAAACTTAAGAAAGATAACCAATATACGAGTATATAGTAACCACGGGGTAACCAAATAAATATTTAAAGTATTCAGCAACCAAATAAACATTATACAGTAACCAAATCAATAATAAACAGTAACCAATTTATATGTACTTAGTAACCAGAATATAAAACATATTTTTACATGTATTTTGAAATCAAAACATTCAGTATATTGACTTTGTTACCAATTAAAGAGCGAAAAAACTTAAGAAAGGTAACCAATATACGAGTTTATAGTAACCACGGGGTAACCAGATAAACATTATACAGTAACCAAATCAATAATAAACAGTAACCAATTTATATGTACTTAGTAACCAGAATATAAAACAGATTTTTACATGCATTTTGAAATCAAAACAGTCAGTATACTGACTTTGTTACCAATTAAAGAGCGAAAAACTTAAGAAATGTAACCAATATACGAGTATATAGTATCCACGAGGTAACAATATGCATATAAACTTTAAACTCAAAGTTGTTACAGAGGTTGATTTCTGATTTTGAAGTTGTTGTTGATCTTATTGAAGTTGTTGTTGATCTTGAAGTTGTTATAGATCTTGAAGTTGCTGTTGATCTACTCCTCTATTATCCGATCTCAGAGTTCCATGTCGTCTTCTCCGATCGATCTGTCGTTGCTCTATTTTTTCTGATCTCCAAGTTGTCTTTTTCTTCATTAGCGTGAATTTAGGATCGGTCAGTTGAAAATATGAAAGTCGGTAACTGACGTGTAAGGAGTTAATGACGCGTAATTTTAGCAAGGTAATATTGTGTTGTTTTATTTTTGTAATTATGTTGTGTGTGTTTTATTTTTGTAATTATTTTCTAATTGTTGTATATTAGTGTTAAGGACCCATGATAGTATCGCTGAAGAAATGTGAAATATGTTCAAATTATAACAGAAGAAAAATAGTTCAAATTATTGAGTAAAATTAAAGTATCAAAGACCAAACCTCTATTCAAGAGTGTCAATAGAAATATAATAAAAATGTAACGATTGGCAAGATATCACGAGATATTTATAGAATATAACAATAATCGAATAAGTGAAGTACAAAATTCGTACCTGATGCACAACACAACATCACTTTATAGCAGACTCCACAAAATCATACCCTCAAATGCCAACTATATCAAATACGAAATGTTATTTATCACCAAAATATATTCACCTCAAATTAAATATAATCCAAACAAATAATTCTAAAATAATTCGTAATCCATTCATGGTGCCTTTATTTATCGCCTTAGATCACTATTAATACTACAAAACATAAAAATTAATAACAAAACTTAAGAAATCTTAAAACCCTAATATAACAATTTATTGTTAAGACCTCTGTCCAATATATCACTCATATCAATCTGATTTTATAATAATATTTCAATTTAATTAATTTTAACATAAACTATACTTCAAATACTTTAATTTAGCCTCAAGAATCACTCAAATTGGATTTAAAATCATTAAGTTATACAATTTCAAATATTAGAATTTCTTGTTGAAAATTCTGTTTGAAAAATCCAAGAGCAGTTACTCCTTAAATTTCATAACAAATCATACGTTATTCTTTAACGGTTCAAATTTGTGAACATTTTTTCAGTTTATATATGTAAAACACATCCAAAAATTATAACGATCCTAATGGTCGTAGTAAAATATATAAACCACACAAGAACGGAAACAAGAAGAGAAGATGTTTGCTATACTTTAGTCCATGCTATCGTTCATCATTTTGTTGGACCAGGACAAATGAATGCTGATAGAGGAAGAGAACTCCTACAGAACCTTCGTTGCCCATCCTTAACCCATTTTAGATGGTACAAGGATGTATTCCTAATGAAAGTTATGCAAAGGATAGATGCTAACAGTGAACATTGGAAAGCCAAGTTTATTGATGGCCTTCCCACCTTCTTTGCTGAAAAAGTCCGTAAAAAACTAAGAGATAAGCATGACCGCATGAGTATCCCTTATGACCAGTATTCTTATGGGCATCTTATTTCAGTAATCATTGAAGAAGGATGATCCTTATGTAATGATATGAAACTTCAACAATTAATGAAAAAACAGAATCTTACTAAAAGACATGAGATAGGAGAATTTTGCGATCAATTCTCTTATGATACAAAATTACAGTATCCTCAAAAAACTAGGAAACAATAAAACTCTAAACCTTCTAGATCTTATCGGAAACGCTCTTCTAAGAAATCTTCTAAAAATAAAACCCCTGAAAAATCTACTAAGAAGAGAAATAGCAGTAATAAAAAAGATAAATCTAAAATTCAATGTTATAAATGTGGTAAAATAGGACATTTTGCTAATAAATGCAAATCCAAATTAAAGCAAAAGCTTAATGAAATGTCCCTTGATGAGGATATTCAACAGCAAATTATTAATTGTTTAGCAACCAGTAGTTCTGAGTCTAGTTCTGATGATGATTTAGCCGAAATCTATTCTGAATTTGGAAATGATTCTAAAAATGAACAATGCCAAACCTGCACTATTAATAATTGTAATAATTCTACTGAAGCAGATTATTGGAAAGCTATAGTCGAAATGAGTGGTTTAGATATTGGAGGCCCCAGTATCAATGTCTTAACCGACGCCCAGAAATCTCTCCTCTACCTAGCTGATCAGATTAAAGATCTCGAAATAAAATTAAAATTTTTAGAAATCTGTTATAAAAATCAAAAACCAGAAGAAACTCTTTCTATCAATCAGTATAGTATGCGTGAAGTTATGAAGCGTTTGCAAGATGTTCCTGTTTCTGAAAAATCTACTACTATTCAGGATCTTAAAACCGAAATAAATATTTTAAAATCTGAAATAAAGCAATTACAAAATACTAATGTTATTATTTTCCAATATTTAAATAATATTAAACAACAGTTAAACAGTAAATAGGATAATCATGTTGAGCACCCCAAAAATGAATCTTCCGACAAACCAGAATCCTCTGAACATTATTTAATGCTTATGAATCAAGTTGTCTTTCAGAAATGGTATATCAGAAGTACTTTTGTCATTAAACCAGATTTTATTATCAAGGATGCCATTGCCTTAGTTGATAGTGGTGTTGATATGAACTGTATAAAGCTTTAGTTGGCATAAAGCTTGTTTTCACGAAACTTTTGGAGTATCATCCTCAAGTGTTGCTCATGATCTTCACGACTTTTAGAATATATGAGGATGTCATCTATAAAGACGACCACAAAGTGATCTAAATATTCTTTGAATACTTGGTTCATCATATCCATGAAGGCAGCAGGAGCATTAGTCAATCCAAAAGATATGACTAGGAATTTATAATGCCCGTACCGAGTTCTGAAAGACGTCTTTGGAATGTCATCGGTTCTAATCTTTAACTGATGATATCCGAAACGAAGATTGATCTTTAAAAAGAATTTGGTACCCTGCAACTGGTCAAACAGGTCATCAATACGTGGCAATGGGTACCTATTTTTGATGGTGACATGATTCAACTCCGGATAATCAATACAAAGTCGCATACTCCTATCTTTCTTCTTCACGAATAGAACAAGAGCACCCCAAGGAGACGTACTAGGACGAATGAAACCGATGTCTAATAATTCCTACAATTGAGTCTTTAACTCTTGAAGTTCAATAGGAGCCATTCGATATGGGGCTTTAGAAATGGGTTTTGTACCGGGTTCAAGGTCGATACAAAATTTAATTTCTTGCTCTGGGGGTAGGCCAGGAAGTTCTTCAGGGAATATGTCAGGATCGAAATTTATTAACAATAGAAATATCATTCAAAACTGACGTATTTTTGTTTAAATTCGTGACATGAGCTAAGAAAGCTTGACATCCGTTTTTCAATAAACGAATAGCTTTATGGCTTGAGATGACAGTGATTGATTTTAATAGTTTGGTTGCTTAAATTCGCATAATAGGTTGGTTAGGAATATGAAGCTAACAACCTTGCGAAAATAATCAATTTTTGCATGATGAGTAGTTAACCAATCAATCCCTAGAATTACGTCAAATGCAAGTATTTTCAATAAAATAAGATCGACAGGTAATGTGAGGGTACCGATTTGAACCAAACAAGACTTATAAACAGTGGATGTAATGAAGGTTTCTCCCAACGAAGTTTCAACAGATAAGTCAAAGTCTAATTTCTCCGGAGTCAAATTTAAACGTTGAGTGCAAGTAGGAGAAATAAAAGAATGGGTAGAGTCGGTATCAAATAAGGTATAGACTTCGCTAGAGTTTATGATAAGCTTACCCGTGAAGACCTCGTTCGGGTTCCTTTCTTTCTAGGAGGTCACGGCAAACGCTCTCCCTTGAACTACCGGCTTTGACTTTTCTGGGACGACATTTGGTGCCTCCATCCCAGCTGGACTTGTCTTCAGTGCATGACAAAATTGGGCTAGGTGACCTTCTCTTCCATAATTATAACATGCTTTGGACTGCATCGCGTAGTTTGGACTGATGTGTCCCTCTCCTCCACATTTGAAGCATATGATAGGTGGTCGTTCTCCTTCCTTAACAACGGGTGCTGGTGCTACCGTCTTTCCATCATTGTTGAATCTCCTTTTCTTGAAATGTCCACTCTTATTATCTTGGTCATGATTACCACCGAAGTGGTTACCATTTCTGGCATGTTAATTCCCTCTACGTTTTTTGTCACCACTTCGATGACTGCTACCACTGGTATTATCATTTTGCCAGCTGCTCTCTCTTGGTTGGGTTGACTCATTATCACGTTCCAATAACTGAGCCCTATCCATAACATTTGAATACAAGCAAAATTTGTGAGAGATAAGGTATTGATGAATCTCGGGTTTCAAACCTCTTAGAAACATCCGCGTCATTCTCTCCTCATTATCAACTAAGTGGGATGCAAACCGGGACAACTCAGCAAACTTGGCTTCGTACTGTGACACGGTCATGTTGTTTTGCTCCAGTTTAATGAACTCTATCTCTTTCATGTGACGAATATTTTCGGGAAAGTACTTGAAGTTGAAAATTTCTTGGAACTTCTCCCAAGATATCTTCAGTGCGACAGGTTGAGTACGCTTTACAGATTCCCACCAGTAATCTGCCTCTACTCGCAACATAAAGGTGGCAAAGGGAACCTTTTTCTCCTCAGAGCACCCCAAGACATCAAATATCTTGCAGATCTACTTTATCCACGTCTCCGCCTTAAATGGTTTTGGCTCTCCAAAAAACTCCGGTGGTCCCAGCTCCTTGAACTATTTAGCAGTGACCGTCCGAGAGTTGCCAGTGTTTCCACCTGTATTTCGGACAGGAGTCTCTCTTGCCTGATGTTGCATGAATTGCAGAAAGCCTCTGAATATTCCATCGTTCATCATTTGGTCAGTGTTGTTGTTTACATGAGGATTGTTGTCTTCCTATTGCACATTATCCTGGGTATTGATTTGTGGTGACTCAACGGTCTCCTGTGCTCTACTGCTATTCTCAATATTCTCGAATGTCATTTTCAAATACTGCCACAAAATAAGGGTTAATTAACATACAACATATTATTCCTATACTCTCACTGACCAATTAAATACCAAATAAACTTTGGTAGGTCATACTAGCGAAGGAATTTCTCGTCTCTTCCCTCCTAGTTCTAGTCTCACATCTTAGCCAGGGATCATATCCCTAAGCTTTGATACCAACTATGATGGCCCCAAAATAGGTATACATCACCCATCTTGAGTCGCCAAATATATGGTACAAAATTCAAATACAACTTAATAATACAACTGTCGTGTAAAATACGACAAAATATAAACTAAAAGTTTTAATACGAGTATTGTCTTCTAGACAGTATTCAACTCAAATAGAGTCCTCAATATATTTATTATCACAATATTTCATAGAATAGTGAGGACTACTAATGCTATCATCTGGACCGTCGCTCCGTTCCTCGACTAGTCCCGACTACGTTTTCATTTCCTGAAGAGGACAATGAAAGCAAAAGGGTGGGCTCAACTAGCCCAGTAAGAAATATTATGACTAATATAATGCAGAATAATTTATCGTTAGTCTTCAACAGTGTTAAACTGATAAAATATAACAAACATCAAGTTTAACTGCAGCGGAATAAGAAATCCATTAGAAGAGTCAAGTAGAGAATAAAATCTACTATCTTCTATGATTTAAAAGGTTTTTCATCACTTTTATCGCTGAGACTCAGCTTAATAAATAATCCACATCATCCCTGTACTACGGCCAAGGATATTCATTAGTATCACGACCACAAATTATTCATGCACTACGGGCCAAGGATATTCGTGTATTCATCAATGGTCATGATCATGCTAACAACTGTCCACCAATGCATTATGGGCCAATGAGGACTTTTACCACATCATTTGTAACATTACGGTCATGATTATACCGAATAATTCCTGATCATAATCATACCAAGTCCATCTATGCACTATAGGCCACAGATGACTTTTAACAAAATATAAATATGAGGATGATGACAATGATATAAGAATTCAATAAAACAAGTTCAAGGATAAATTTTTAAAGATTTATAATTTAATTTATCTAGAAATCAATAACGTCCAAATTGTCAACATGATACTGCTTTGTGGAGTAAAATTCAAGAATAATATTGTACCAAAAATAATTTGGACAGAAAACGAATCAATTTTTATCATGAATAGTACCTCGAGTGAATAGTACTTGAGTGAATAGTATCCCGTGAATAGTATTTTGGGAATAGTAATCCCGTGAATAGTACTTCGGCATGAAAAAGTTAAAAACTTATCAAGAATGCTCAGAATAATATTTTCATGAAAAGATACTGGATGAAGCGCAAATATCAAGGATATTCTACTAATTTCATGGAGTATAGAAGCCAAAATTTTAACAAAATGAGTATAGAATTCGAAATCTGAAACGAAATAATATTACTTACATACTACAGAGTATGGAAGAAAATATTATTTCAAGCGAATATTAAACAAAAGTAACATCCCTTACCTTGAAAAGAAGAGTATTCCAACCGGTATAGCGGGGATATTCTTGAAGAAAACTTTCGCTGTTTTTTACGCTCACAGCTTTCTAAAACTCTAAAGAAATACGTTCAAGATTATAGAAGAAGAATTCTCTGATTCCGATGTAATTTTCAATTCTAACTTAAGCGCCTATTTATAGGAAAATTCTAGAACGTCATAGGAGACTAAAATAATAAAATAATAATATAATTTGATTTCCTTTCTACGCATGCTTCAATTGAATTGAATGAGCAGCCACCTTGGAAGAAAAATAGCAGCCCACATGTTTTAAAAATAAAAGTGGGTCCCACCCAATTTTTAATAAAAATATTTTAAATTTTAAAACTTCAACAATTCATAATAAATAGCTCTTTTATCAGAAAAATTCAAATCTCATGTCCTTTTCATAGGAAATTTAATTCTCTACAACTTTGTAGAAAATTTTTTTTCCAAACTCCAAACAGAAAATGTCCGAAATTCACATACGGACAATTTTTAATACCTTCAAAAATTCATAACAAATCATACGTTAATTTTTAACGGTTCAAAATTTGTGGACATATACTCAATTTATATATGTATAACATATCCAAACATCACAATGATCCAACGGTAGGATTAAAATTATAACTCACGTAAAAGAGCTTTAAGAACACTGTTTTAATTTTTTAATACCTCCATTCTGACAAAATACTGATAAAACACCTCAAAATTAAATCCTTCATTTATAACCACATAAAATAAATATTTTTCTATCCACCATTTATGTCCACATAAAATAAATATTTTCTTATCATATAAATAAATAATTAATTATTCACAAATAATATTACAGAATCACAATTATAACAACCAGGTCGTTCCTAGGAAAGAGGGGGCTTTTCGATAAGGATTTCTCCTTACTGGCGCACAATTAGGTGACCAAACATCTCCTTAGACAGAACTTCCTTAGACATTGCCAATAATGTTATCTAACAATATTATTAAAATAATATGAATTATTGATCTGATAATAGAGATACTGTGCAGTGACAATTATTGAAACAACAATAATATAAAATATCAACGTAGCAATTATTGAATCAATAAAATAAAGTATTGAACAGTAATTACTGTAACAATGATTGAGTAGTGTCTTCTTACGTAAGAATCAATAATTCAACAATACTGTGCAATACCGTGTGCTACTGTGCAACAACGTGTATTACTGTATTTTAACCACCAAGTATTCCAACAGTGCTAATGGTAAAACTTTTGCCGTTATTTTATAAAAAGATATTTTTGTCGTTTTTTCAATCCGATAACAATTCCGTTGTAGGGTCCACCAATGATTGTGCCGTCGTACGAATATTCCCTGTTAAAACGAATATTCCCCGACCAATCGAATATTATATAACAACTTGCGTACTTTGTAAAATTTATAAATATTACCCACAACTATAACATTATATCAAATTCACTCCATAATATTCAAAAATGATATTTATAGAAAATTTATCTTTATTCATACAAGTTGGGGTCTTACAATGTGGATTATTTATTAAGCTGAGTCTCAGCGATAAAAGTGATAAAAAAAACCTTTTAAATCATAGAAGATAGCAGATTTTATTCTCTACTTGACTCTTCTAATAGATTGCTTATTCCGCTGCAATTAAACTTGATGTTTGTTATATTTTATCAGTTTAACACTGTTGAAGGCTAACGATAAAGTATTCTGCATTATCTTAGTCCTCATATTTGTTACTGGGCTAGTTGAGCTCACCCTTTTGCTTTCATTGTTCTCTTTAGGAAATGAGAACATAGCCGGAACTAGTCGGGGAACGGAGTGACGGTCCAGATGATAGCATTAGTAGTCCTCACTATTCTATGAAATAATGTGATAATAAATGTATTGAGGACTTCATTTGAGTTTGAGTACTGTCTAGAAGACAACATTCGTATTAAAACTCTCGGTTTATGTTTTGTCGTATGTCACGACAGTTGTATTATTAAGTTTTATTTGAATTTTGTACCATATATTTGACGACTCAAGATGAATGATGTATACCTATTTTGGGGGAGTCACAATAACATGGAGTATTTGTTATTGATTCTTATAGAGCATACACCATCTATTCTATTGAAAATTAGAAAGCGGTAAAAAAGACGCATACCATCTGCTATTTAAAAGTTTCTAATTAATTGTTTATCATTTTTTGATATATAAACAAGTTTAAATTATAGCTTAAATTATGTTATTATTGATAAGGATATAATAGTCCAAATAATATATTTTTATCCAATCCTTTAATTAATCATGAAAAAAATAATATAGCAAGTAATTATTTTAAGTTATCCCATGAATAATTCCATAAAAAATAAACATATGAATAAGATTATTTAATCCTAGGATTAATAGTCCTAAAATTATAATCTTGGGATTATAATTCTTGCAAACAAACATGACCCAGGTGTAACGCCCCCAAAATAGGTATACATCACCCATCTTGGGTCGCCAAATACATGATACAGAATATAAATACAAACTTAATTATACAACAAGCGCTGAGTGTTTTTACACGAATATTATCTCATAGACAATATTCAAACTCAAATTCAATCCTCATTACATTTATTATCACACTAAATAGTGAGGATCATTCCGTTCCCCGACTAGTCCTGACTATGTTCTCATTTCATGAAGAGAATAATGAAAGCAAAAGGGTGAGCTCAACTAGCCTAGTAAGAAATATTATGACTAAGATAATGCAGAATAAGTTATCGTTAGCCTTCAACAATGTTAAATTGATAGAATATAATAGACAACAAGTTTAACTGCAGCGGAACAAGCAATCCATTAGAAGAGTCAAGTAGAGCATGTCTACTATCTTAACTTTATCGCTGAGGCTCAGCTTAATAAATAAACCACATCATTGAATCATCCCTGCACTACGGGCCAATGATATTCATGTAATCATCAATGGTCATGATTATACCGAATAATTCCTGGTTATAATCATACCAACAACTGTCCATCAATGCACTATAGGCCAATGAGGATTTTTACCACATCATTTGTAACATTACGGGTCATGATTATACTGAATGATCCCTGGTCATAATCATACCAATCAACAGTCCATCTATGCAAGTAAACCAAAGATAGGACTTTCATCACAATATAAGCATGAGGATGATGACAATGATATAAGAATTCAATTAAAATAAAGCACAAGATAAATTTTAAAGATTTATAATTTAATTTATCCAGAATTCAATAATGTCCAAATTGCCAACATGATACTGCTTTGTGGAGTAAAATTTAAGAATAATATCCATGTATCAAAAATAATTTGGACAGAAAAGAAATAAATTTTTCGATGAATAGTACCCCGTGAATAGTACTTCGAGAATAGTACCCCGTGAATAGTACCCCGACATGAAAAGTGTCTCGAATACCCGAGTGAATAATATTTAAGTAAATAGTAATTGGGTGAAAGTAACCCGCGAATAATAACTCGTGAATAGTATTCTGACATAAAAAGTGTCCCGAATACTCGAGTGAATAATATTTTAGTGAATAGTAATCGGGTGAATAGTAACTTGTGAATAGTATCCCAGTAAAAATATTGATATTTAATAAGAAAGTTCATATCAATATTTTAACGAAACGATACTAGATGAAGTGCAAAACTCTAGGATATTCCACTAATTTCAAGAATTATAGAAGCAATACTTACTATAGTAAGTTTAAATTTAAGAATATAAAAAGAAATAACATAGAAAACTGCAAATAGATTTTCACCTGTCATACGGTACGTAATCCGCGTAGACAGGTTATTCCGACATATTAAAGGATGAATACAAAAAAAATAGTATTCCTTATGAATACGAAAGAAATAATACCCCTTACGAATATAACAAATAATATCCCTTACGAATACAACAAATAATATCTCTTACGAATACAACAAATAATATCTCTTACGGATACAACAAATAATATTCATTACCTTAGTAGAAGACTGGATACTACAATAATGAAGTAACATAATACTCTTCTTCTTGCTCTCTATAGTTTCTCTCTCTATAGTTTCTCTTGTGAGTCTCAGTGAATTGGTGAGAATG
Organism: Panax notoginseng; assembly: GCA_016801055.1. NCBI lineage: Eukaryota > Viridiplantae > Streptophyta > Magnoliopsida > Apiales > Araliaceae > Panax > Panax notoginseng. The sequence goes on from CM029018.1 coordinate 176,212,812, forward strand.
AATGAAGAATTAAGCTTCTATTTATAGGAGAAATGATTAAATAGTAACTAATTCACGAACGGTCCAGATTGATTTACTATTAGAACGGACAGTCCAGATTGATTACTATTAAAACCACAACTGACGGTCCAGATTGATTTACTTTTAAAACTACCACCGACGGTCCAAATTGATTTACTTTTAAAACCACCACCGACGGTCCAAATTGATTTACTATTAAAACCACCACCGACGGTCCAGATTGATTTACTATTAAAACCACAACCAATGGTCCAGATTGATTTACTATTAAAACCACCATCGACGGTCCAGATTGATTTACTATTAAAATCACCACCAATGGTCCAGATTGATTTAACTTATTACACTTTAGTACCCTTAAAGTTTTTCAAATTTGTATTATTCCCCTCTAACTTTTGTAATTCACTTATCTTAAATAAACACATTCTTAATACTTCAATAATTATTCATCATTAATATTATAACTCACAATATTTAACAACCATATCATTCCCAAGAAAGAGGGGACTTTCCTATAAGGATTTCTCCCTATTGGCGCGCAATTAGGTGACCAAACCTCTTCTCGACAGAACTTTCTAGACATCGTCAATATTGAAAATAATAATATGAATAACTTTGTTGTCTTAATTATTGATTTAATAATATAAAATATTATGCAGATGATACTGTGATAATAATTGAATCAAATAACGTGAGATACTATGCAACAATTATAGTAGCAATAATTGAGTAAACTGAGTGGCTTCTTACGTAAGCATTAATAATCAATACCATGTGCTACTATGCAACCACGCGCATTACAATACTTTTACCACCAGGTAGTTCAACAGTTTAACGGTAAAACTTTCGCCGTTATTTTTATAAAAAGATATTTATGTCATTTTCTATCTATGACAATACTTTCGTTGTGGGGTCTACCAATGATTGTGTCGTCGTACGAATATTCCCTGTTAAAACGAATATTCCCCGACACAACGAATATTTTATATCAACTTGTTTACTTTGCAAAATTTTCAAATATCACCCTTAACTTTAACCTTTTATCAATTTAACCATTTATTAAATAGAATAATAATTATAAGAAAATTGGATACTTTCATTTCATATAATTCGGGGTATTACAATCTCCCCTCCTTATGAAATTTCGTCCTCGAAATTAGTGTACGTACCTGGTATGACGAAGAGGTGAGGATACTTTGATTTCATTTCAGATTCTAACTCCATGTCATTTTCTCAACATCGTGGTTTCTCCACAAAGCTTTGACTTGAGGTATAATCTTGGAGCGTAGAATATGTTCCTTCTTATCTAAGATTTTAATAGGTACATCTTCATACGTTAAATCTTCTGTTATCTCGTCTAGTTTAATTCAATAATATGGTTCGGGTCATCCACATATTTACGTAACAATGACACGTGAAAAATGTTATAAACACGAGACATACTTGGCGATAAAGCGAGTCTATAGGCCACAGTTCTTACTCGATCGAGGATTTTAAATGGACCAATAAAATCGAGGGTTGAGATTTTCTCTCTTCGTCGACTCTTGCTTCTAGAATAACGCCTTCTTGCACCTTCTTCTTCACATTCATCAGCTCTGAGTCTGTAGCTTGAGCGATTTTTAACTTTATCGATTAAAGTCGGTTCTACTCGTATATTTGACATCATCACGTGGGATCTTGGAGTCTTTATCTCTATCTCCATCCTTTGTAAGTCATACAAATGGGTCTTTGTGTTAACAATATCGCACTCGCATACTATTTTCCACTCAACGCGTCAGCTACCACGTTCGCTTTTTTAGGATGGTATTGAATGTTATGGTCGTAATCTTCAACAGTTCGAGCTAACGTCTTTGGCACATGTTACGTTCGTTCTGGGTAAAGAAATATTTGAGGGTTTTAGAATGGGTTTAAGGTCAATATAAAATTCGATTTCACGCTCTGGGGTAGGCTCGGAAGTTCTTTGGGGAATACGTCAGGAAATTTATTAACAATGGAAATATCGTTCAAATCTGACGAATTTTTGTTTAAATTTGTGACATGGGATAAGAAAGCTTAACATCCGTTTCTCAATAAACGAATAGCTTTATGACTTGATATGACAGTAATTGACTTTAGTGGTTTGGTTGCTTGAATTCGCATAATAGGTTGGTTAGGAATATGAAAGCTAACAATCTTACAAAAACAATCAATTTTAGCATGATGAGTAGTTAGCCAGTCGATTCCTAGAATCACATCAAGGGCAAGTATTTTCAAAGAGTTAAGATCGACAGGTAATGTGAAAGTGTCGATTTGAATCAAATAAAATTTATAAACAGTGGATGTAATGAAGGTTTCTCCCAATGGAGTTTTATCAGATAAGTCAAAGTCTAATTTCTCCAGAATCGAGTTTAAACGTTGAGCGCAAGTAGGAGAAATAAAAGAATGGGTAGAACCGGTATCAAATAAGGTATAAGCTTCGCAAGAGTTTATGATTAGCTTACCCGTGATCACCTCGTTCGGATTCCTCGCTTTTTGGGAGGATACGACAAACGCTCTCCCTTGAACTATTGGTTTTGTGTTGTTTGGGACGACCTTTTATGCCTCCATCCCAGCTGGACTTGACTTTGGTGCACGATAAAATCGGGCTAGGTGACCTTCTCTTCCATAATTGTAACATGCTTTGGACTGCTGCGTATAGTTTGGACTGATGTGTCCCTCCCCTCCGCATTTGTAACATACGACTGGCGGTCGTTCTCCTTCCTTAACAACAGGTACTGGTGCTGACGTCTTTCCATCATTATTGAATCTCCTCTTCTTGAAATTTCCACTACTATTATCTTGGCCATGATTACCACCGGAGTGGTTACCATTTCTGGCATGATAATTTCCTCTACGATGGTTATCGTTGTTCCGATGGCTATTACCACCGGTACGATTATTATCGTGTTATTGGTCGTTACCTTTTGGTTGGGTTGACTCATTATCGCGCTCCAATAACTGAGCCCTATTCACAACATCGGAATATAAACAAAGTTTGTGAGAAATGAGGTATTGACGTATTTCGGGTTTCAAACCTCTTAGAAACATTCGCGTCATTCTCTCCTTATTATCTACCAAATGGGATGTAAACCGAGATAACTCCGTAAATTTAGTCTCGTACTGCGATACGATCATATTATTTTTGTGACGCCCCCAAAATAGGTATACATCACCCATTCTGAGTCGTCAAATACATGGTACAGAAACAAATATAACTTCATTAATACAATTATCGTGCAAAATACGACAACAAATATACTGTGAGTTTAAATATAAATATTGTCTAATAGACAGTATTAAAACTCAAAAGGAGTCCTCATTACAATTATTGATACACTATTTTACAAAAATAGTGAGGACTGCTAAAACAACTTTCCAGAACCATCACTCCATACTCCGGCTAGTTCCTGCTATATTCTCACCTCTTGAGAAGAAAAATGGAACAAAAGGAAAAGGGTGAGCTCAACTAGCCCAGTAAAGAATATTATAACTAAGATAATATACAACAAATTATCAATAGTCTTCAACAGGAAAAAATCTGATAGAATATAATAGACAACAAATTTTAGATCAACAACTGCAGCGGAAACAACAATTCATTAGAAGAGTTAAGTAGAGAATGAAATCTACTATCATCTATGAATTTAAAAGTCCATCATCAATATTTTATCCCTGTAACATCAATCAATATACATCTTAAATCAAATTTTCATCTTTGTACTACAGGCCAAAGATATTTATTTATATCACCCGTTGGTCATGTTCATCTCAACACCTGTTCATCTTTGCACTACGGGCCAAAGATATTCATCAGTTAATCATTCATATTTGCACTACAGGCCAAAGATATTCAGTAATATCATCATTTAGGACTGAGGATGATGAAAAATATCTTAAAGAAAACACATCCAGTGAGACAAAAGAACAAATATTAGAGATTCGTACTACAGTTTATCCAAGTTCAAAAATACTACATAATAATCAATTGTGGAGCAAAATTCAAAAATAAAGATCAAAACATGGATACAATCAAAGATAGTAACCATAATAGACATCTTGGACAAAGAAGAGAAAATTTTATTTTTCTGTGAATAGTGCCGTATTCGTGAATAGTGTCGTATACGTGAATAGTAACTCCGACGTAAAAAGGTAGAAATTCCATAATAAAATTCATATCAATATTTCAGCATAATGATATTGAAGGAAATAATATCATTTACGAAGAAAATAAAATCCCTTACCTCAAAATAATAATATTTCTGATCGAAATATCGGATGTAAAGCCGAAAGAAACTTACACTGAATAGCAACTCTCAAAATATCTAAATACTCACAAAATACGCTCGATAATATATAGAGAGAGAAAACTTGTTTCTGGTGTGATTTTCAATTCTGACTAAGCACCCTATTTATAAAAAAATACTGGAATGCCAAAGGAGACAAAATTAATAAAATAATATATTATATTTTCTTCATTCTACGGATGCTAGACATCCAAGACCAACATGCCATCTTGAAAAAAAATTAGCTGGCCACATGTTTTAAAAACAAAAGTGGGTCCCACCCATAATTTTAATAAAAATATTTTATTTTTCGAAACTTCAATAATTCATAATAAATAGCTCTTTTATCAAAAAAAATTCAAATCTCATATCTTTTTTGTAGGAAATTTAATTCTCTACAACTTTGTAGAAGAAAACTTTTCCAAATTCCAAACAAAAAATGTCCGAAATCCACATACGGACGATTTTTAATACCTCCATTCCGACAAAATACCGATAAAACACCTCAACATTAATTCCTTCATTTATATCCACACAAAATAAATATTTCCCTATCCATCCACATAAAATAAATATTTCCTTATCATATAAATCAATAATTAATTATTCATAAATAATATCACAGAATCACAATTATGACAACCAGGTCGTTCCCAGGAAAGAGGGGACTTTTCGATAAGAATTTCTCCTTACTAGCGCGCAATTAGGTGACCAAACCTCTTCTTAGACAGAACTTCCTTAGACATTGTCAATAATGCTATCTAATAATATTATTCAAATAATATTAATTATTGATCTGATAATGGGAAATACTATGCAGTGACAATTATTGAAACAACAATAATATAAAATATCAACGTAGCAATTATTGAATCAATAAATTAAAATATTGAACAGTAATTACTGTAACAATTATTGAGTAGCGCCTTCTTACGTAAGGATCAATAATTCAATAATACTATGCAATACCGTGTGCTACTGTGCAACCACGCATATTACTGTATTTTAACCACCGGGTATTCCAACTGTGTTAAAGGTAACTACTATGCCGTTATTTGTAAAAACTTAAACTTATCATTTTCTTCATTTTACCGTTTTCCGTTATGAGGCCCACAAATGGCTGTGCCGTCGTACGAACATTCCCTAACAGTAAGAATATTCTACGACCAAACAAATATTCCCCGACAACAATGAATATTTTATAATCACTTGATTATTTTGAAAATTTTGCACATTTCACCCAAAACCAAAGCATTATATTAAATTAACACCTTATTATTCAAAATAATGAATAGAGGAAATTCGATTTTATTTATAAAAAGTTGGGGTCTTACAGTTTTGCTCCAGCTTAATGAATTCAACCTCCTTCATGTGACGAATACTTTCAGAAAAGTACTTCTCGTTGAGCAATTCTTGGAACTTCTCCCAAGACATCTTGAGTGCGGCAGACTGGGTACGTTTTACAGATTCTCACCAGTAATTTACCTCTTCACGCAACATAAAGGTGGCGAAGGGAACCTTTTGCTCCTCTGAGCATTCCAAGACATCAAATATCTTGGTGATCTACTTTATCCACGTCTCTGCCTTAAGTGGTTCTGGCTTTCCTAAAAACTTCGGTGGTCCCAGCTCCTTGAACTGCTTAGCGGTGACCAGCCTTGAGTTGTCAGTGTTTCCACCTACATTTTGAACAAGAGTCTCTCTCGTTTGGTTTTAATTAAATTCAAAAAAGTTCCTAAACATACCATCGTTCGTCATTTGGTCAGAGTTGTTGTTTACACGAGGATTATTGCCTTCCTGATGCACATTATCCTGGTTATTGATCGTCGGTGACTCAACGGTCTCATGTGCTTCATTGCTAATCTCAATATTTTTAGATGTCATTCTCAAACACTGTCACAAAATAAGGGTTAATTGACATGTCACATATTATCCCTATACTCTGACCGACCAATTAAATACCAAATAAACTTAGTAGGTCATACTAGCGAAAGAATTTTCCGTCTCTCTCCTCCTAGTTCTTGTCTCACATCTCAGCCAGGGATCATATCCCTAAGCTTTGATACCAACTGTGATGCCCCCAAAATAGGTATACATCACCCATCTTGGGTCGCCAAATATATGGTATAGAATACAAATACAAACTTAATTATACAACAAGAGCTGAGAGTCTTTACACGAATATTATCTCATAGACAATATCCAAACTCAAATTCAATCCTCATTACATTTATTATCACACTAAATAATGAGGATTACTAAAACAACCATCTCGGACCATCACTCCGTTCCCCGACTAGTCCCGGCTATGTTCTCATTTCTTGAAGAGAATAATGAAAGTAAAAGGGGAGCTCAACTAGCCCAGTATGAAATATTATGACTAAGATAATGCAGAATAAGTTATCGTTAGCCTTCAACAATGTTAAACTGATAGAATATAATAGAAAACAAGTTTAACTGCAACGGAACAAGCAATCCATTAGAAGAGTCAAGTAGAGCATTATATCTACTATCTTCTATGATTTAAAAACGTTTTCATCAACTTTATCGCTGAGACTCAGCTTAATAAATAAACCACATTATTAAATCATCCCTGCACTACGGGCCAAGGATATTCATGTAATCATCAATGGTCATGATTATACCGAATAATCCCTGGTCATAATCATACCAACAACTGTCCATCAATGCACTACAGGCCAATGAGGATTTTTACCACATCATTTGTAACATTACGGGTCATGATTATACTGAATGATCCCTGGTCATAATCATACCAATCAACAGTCCATCTATGCACGTAAGCCAAAGATGACTTTCATCACAATATAAGCATGAGGATGATGACAATGATATAAGAATTCAATTAAAATAAAGCGCAAGATAAATTTTAAAGATTTATAATTTAATTTATCCAGAATTCAATAATGTCCAAATTGTCAACATGATACTACTTTGTGGAGTAAAATTTAAGAATAATATCCATGCATCAAAAATAATTTGGATAGAAAAAAAATAATTTTTTTGATGAATAGTATCCCGTGAATAGTACTTCGGGAATACTATCTCGTGAATAGTTCTCCGACATGAAAAGTGCCCCAAATACCCGAGTGAATAATATTTGAGTGAATAGTAATTGGGTGAATAGTAACCTGTGAATAGTATCCCCGCATGAAAAGTGCCCCGAATACCTGAGTGAATAATATTTTAGTGAATAGTAACCGGATAAATAGTAACTCGTGAATAGTACCCCGGTGAAAATATTGATATTTAATAAGAAAGTTCAAATCAATATTTTAACGAAACGATACTGGATGAAGCGCAAAACTCTAGGATATTCCACTAATTTCAAGGATTATAGAAGTAATACATACCATAGTAAGTTTAGATTTAAGAATATAAAAAGAAATAACATACAAAACTGTAAATAGATTTTCACCTGTCATACGGTACGTAATCCGCGTAGACAGGTTATTCCGACATATTAAAGGATGAATACAAAAAAAATAGTATTCCTTATGCATACGAAAGAAATAATTCCCCTTACGAATACAACAAATAATATCCCTTACGAATACAACAAATAATATCCCTTATGAATACAACAAATAATATCCCTTATCTTACTAGAAGACTGGATACTGCAATAATGAAGTAGCATAATAATTTTCTTCTTGCTCTCTATAGTTTCTCTCTCTATAGTTTCTCTTGTGAGTCTCAGTGAATTGGTGAGAATGAAAGAAGAATTAAACTTCTATTTATAGGAGAAATGACTAAATAGTAACTAATTCACGAACGGTCCATATTGATTTACTATTAGAACGGACGGTCCAGATTGATTACTATTAAAACCACAACTGACGATCCAGATTGATTTACTTTTAAAACCACCACCGACGGTCCAAATTGATTTACTTTTAAAATCACCACCGACGGTCCAGATTGATTTACTATTAAAACCACCACCGACGGTCCAGATTGATTTACTATTAAAACCACCATCGACGGTCCATATTGATTTACTATTAAAACCACCACCAATGGTCCAAGTTGATTTACTATTAAAACCACCATCGACGGTCCAGATTGATTTACTATTAAAACCATTACCAATAATCCAAATTGATTTAACTTACTACACTTTAGTATCCTTAAAGTTTTCCAAGTATGCATTATTCCCCTCTAACTTTTGTAATTCACTTATCTTCAATAAATACATTCTTAATACTTCAACAATTATTCATCATTAATATTATAACTCATAATATTTAACAACCAGATCATTCCCGAGAAAAAGAGGGCTTTCCAATAAAGATTTATCCCTATTGGCGCGCAATTAGGTTACCAAACCTCTCATCGACAGAACTTTCAAAACAGCGTCAATGTTGCAAATAATAATATGAATAACTTTGTTGTCTCAATTATTGATTTAATAATATAAAATATTGGAGAAAACTGAACTATATATATATATATATATATATATATATATATATATATATATATATAGGGTCAGGATCAGGTAAGGGATCCCTTACTTTATTAAAATAAAGGACTTTTTTTTTTGCTTTTTTTTTTTAAAACAACTAAAAAAAAAGTTTAATATTTTATGGAATTGAAATTTTTTCATAATACAGTGTTTTGAGTGTGATTTGGGTACGCATAACAAAACATGTATGCACAGTCTGGGCAGACTGTACCACCACTTTTTGGTATAGGTATTTAAAACACGTCCAAAACATTGTATTATGGAAAAATTTCAGTTCCATAAAATATTAAACTTTTTTTTTTAGTTGTTTTAAAAAAAAAGCAAAAAAAAAGCAAAAAAAAAAAGTCCCTTATTTTAAGAAAGTAAGGGATCCCTTACTTGATCATATATATATATATATATATATATATATATATATATATATATATATATATAATCTGATGAACAACTTCCAATCATTGCATAGAAGTTAACTTTGAAAACAAGAATCCCACACTTAAACATAAATCATACACGATACATAAAAGGAGAGTACTATTTTTATATGTATTTTTGATATTTTTACATAATTTCTTTTCACATGAAAGTGGAATACACTGTATATTCATATGAGAGAAGGCCATGTGCAAATATCAAAATTACATGTAGAAATATCAGTTCTCTACTTAAAATGAGTGTCAATTTTGCAAACTGACTTTGTTTGTTAGCTTGACTTCATAATTTTCTTTTTAAATTTATTTATGCTCATGTATATGTTAATTTAATTTGTTATTACTTTTTTAATTTATTCAACCTTTTATTTTGTGTGTTTATTTTCGTCTTTTATTGATTATTGATATTGATTTTTAAAACTCTAAAATTTAAATTTTCAATAATTTCACTCATTCTAATTAATATATAATAATTACTCATGTAAGTTACTTTGAAAGTGCTTCTAATAAATTTTTTTTTATTTTTAATACTTAAATTAGTCACATGAATTTTAATTTTCTTTTTACTTTTCAAACTTGGCTTTAAAAAATTAAAATGAGATTGTTTTTGTATACTAAAGGAGTTAATGATCTAAAAAATCATCGAGCTTTACACAATTTTTCAATATAACCCTCGAGCTTTACTTTTTTCATAAAAACTCTTTCAATTCTAATAATTGGACAAAAAGTAGCCTCAAAGTGAACCATGGTTAACTAAGATTGAAGTGGCATGACACATGACATGTCCATCTGTCAAGACAGTTGATGTGTGATATTAAAAATTAATTTTAAACAAATTAAAAGTGTAAATTATCTATGAATATTGTAAAAAAAAGTGTAAAAGTAGTACTAGTTATTATATTTCTTAGTTTCAAAAGCCAGATGCAAAAATAAATTTAAAATTGTCTCATATTTAAAAATATATGTATAAGTTCACATAAAAAATTTAGTTATTTAGACATTTACTAATTTAATAATAATAAAGCTCATAAGTAGTAGTATTTGTAAGATAGTATATAATATTTATATTATATTGATAAAAAATTAAAATATTCTAAAACTTATTTTTCAAAAATTAATATTAGTTTTAGTGTTGAAATAAAGAGTTTCTTTTCCTATGTTTGAAGATGTAATAAGAATTTAGATAGCACATATTTAAGGGAAGCTGCTCTGTTGCTGCCATTTTTATTTGTTGAGCTGCTTTGTTGCTGGTAATAAATGAGTACATGTGGCAAAATCATAAATGTTGGGATAGGAATAGGTTATTTGGTATCTTTGTTTATGTTCTACGGTTGATATTTTTTTCTAAGCTCTTTCATTTTCTATTTTTTTTTATTTTATGAAAGTGAAAAAAAAAGAGTCATGCAATTAATAATAACTTATAAGGACAGTTTGAGATCAACCAAGCCTAGAGTTTGACTCTCGTTGACATTAAGTATAAGGGTCACGGATCGCATGCGTAAGCCTTTTATTAAATGTCTTGTTTGGAGAAGGGAGACATAGTCTAGTCGCAAGGCCGAGAAACATCTCTTTATTAAAAAAGAGAGTAAAATACCTAACACCCCTGTAGATAACCATTATACCACTCACCATCCCTTTAGTTTTTTAAATAGCAGTCAGTACCCCTTTAGTTTATAATATATGACATTCATTACCCTCTAGTATGGTTAACCAATTAATATTCAAAAATATTTTTAATATAATGTTTATATACCCATAAAAGGTTGCAATATTACGAACCTGCAACAACTTGTGAATTAATTAATATGGGTAAGCAAAGGCTGATTTCTTGACTTTTCTGTTCTTGGTTTTGGATCGGAGTTGTCAAGTATATATACATTTTCTTATCTGTTATAAAAGATTATACTAAATATTAAAAACAATGATGATTAGTGAAAAGATAGAGCATTCTCATTGTATTTGTATATATATCAACTATCATCCTCTTGACAATACTTCTATTTATAAGCACTTGTACATAAATACTTAGAAGTTTCAAAACTCATAGGTCATGGGAGTTTCAAAGCTTAAAGGATATGAGAGTTTCAAAGCTCAAAGGTCATTACAATAAAGAGAGGTAGAAATGTATCTAGACATGAGTAGGAATGTATCTAGACATCCACATACTATGTATAATTTTATAACACTCCCCATTGGATGTTTATTGCATAGACATAAACATTGAAAGCTACCTCATTACAAACCTTACCAGGAAAAACCCAATAGGAAAAAAAATATTGGTTAAGGGAAAAAGAGTGCAGCGTGTATTAGCTCACCCTCATGAATGTATCCTTAAGTTCTTCAGCTGTCGCATTCTAATATTGCGACACAATCCTTCAAACATTGTAATTGGTAATGCTTTGGTGAACAAATATACTAGATTATCATTTAAGAAAATTTGTTGAACATCAATGTTACCGCACTTATCAAGGTCATGTGTGAAAAAGAATTTTGGTGATATGTGCTTTCTTTTATCTCCTTTGATGTATTCTTCCTTTAATTGAGCTATACATACAGCATTGTTTTCATACATAATGGATGGAGTTCTTTTGTAGCAATTTTCTAAGAATATGCTATTTAAAAATCTTACCAAATAAAAACCAGTGGGAAAAATTTTGGCAAAGGAAAAGAGTACAATATTCGTGTATAACTTCTAATGCCTTGGGATTGACTCATTAAAACCTTACAAAGGAAAACTCAGTGGGAAAAAACTATAGCGAAGGAGAAAGAGTACAATCAGCACATATCCTTTTTACTCCCCTTCATAAGTACATAGAATTTCCATTGTTCATGGTAAAAATATCATTAAGCCGAAGCATGCCAATATTGTACACCATTTTCTTCAAAATCGTAGTTGGTAATGACTTAATGAATATATCAACCAAATTATCACATGATCATATATGCTTGATATCAATATCGCCATTCTTCTGGGGCTCATGTGTATAAAATAATTTTAGTGCAATATGCTTGGTTCTATCACCCTTTGGATAAAATAATCCCAAATCAATAGTCTCACGAAGATAATATAAAATATGTTTAATTTCATTACAATGTCTTCGAGTTGGTGCATAACTATACATTGCTAGTAAGTTAACTGCAAATGCTATATCAAGTCTTGTCAAATTTGCAAGATACATCAAAGTACCAATTACATTAAGTATAGTACTTCAGGACCAAAACCCCAATTTCACGAAGATATGGTACTTCAAGACCAAAAGTTTTCTCATCATTTTCTTGTGGTCAAAACGGATATTTCTTGATATCAAGTGACCAATCTATCATTGAAGTACTCAAAGGATTAACATTATCCATGTAAAGTTGCTTCAGGATTTTTTTTGTATATGTTGACTGATGAACAATAATTACATAATTCAATTTGTAGGCCAAGACAAAAATAAGTCTTTCCAATATCTTTCATCTCAAATTTGTTATTTTTGTCGACTCTTCTGAAGCAAGATCTTTCATCAATAAATACAAAAATAATAGCAAATCCAGATTATGATCTTTTGATAAAAATGCATGCATAAATTATATTATTCTCAAATCCTTTTTTCAAAAGATATCCACTCAGGCGATTATACCACAATATGCATCTGGATTGCTTTAAGATGTAGAATTATATGCTTCAGACATTTTATATCCTTCAGGGATTTTTATGTAGATATCATTATCTAATGATCCATACAGATATGATGTAACAACATCCATTAATTTCTCTTGTTACCAAGCTAATTAAAAATCTGAATGTAATTGCATCCATTATTGGAGCATATTTTTTTTTTCATAATCAATATCAAGTCTATGCTAGAAAGCTTGTGCTACAAGACGTGCTTTGTACCTTATAATCTTATTTTTCTCATTTCGTTTACGTACAAATACCCATTTATATCCAACAGGCATTACGCCTTTAGGTGTTCGGACTATAGGTCCAAGAACTTCACATTTACTTAGTGAATTTAATTATGCTTAAATCGCCTCTTTCCACATTGGCCAAATATTTCTACATTCATCAACGATTTGTGGTTCATATTCATGATCATTACTTCTGGTAATATCAAGAACAACTTTATATGTTGTCGACAACAATTTTATTTCTATCCAATATATCCGTCTCCTGTATATACATAATGTATTGAGATCTCGTTATTTTCAGGTACCTGATCTTCTTCAAGGGATAACTCATCCTCTTCAGGGGATAACTCTTCAAGAGTTTTATTTACATGAGATTTTTGTTCATAAGTTTTGGATAGATCGATAAATTTTGTAGCATGTTTCATGGGTATAGCATCTTTATAGGCTGCAACTTGTTTTTCTTGTACTTTCTTCTTCTGAGAAATTTTATTTTTTAACACCGATAGGTCTTCCACGCTTCAGGTGTGGTTTTGATTCATTTGTTGCTATATAAACTGATTGTCCTACAGGGACTTCAATCCCTGCTAGAGTATTAGCAGCTAGAATGTGAGATATCACTATTTTCTTATTATCGGTAAATAATTCTGGTAATTAATTTGTAATTCATTGCAAATGAATAATCCTTTGAACTTCTAGTTCACATTGATTTGTATGAGGATCAAGATAACAACGAAAAATTTCAAGTAATATCCCTCATCGTGCTTCAGGCAGCGATCTCACGTTGTGCTTAGGCAACGACTTTTCTCCCCCTAATCGTGGGAAAGCTATTTCATTAAAATAACAATCCTCAAAATAAATCTTAAAAATATCACTTATTAAGGTTATGATGCAGCATGTAAAATAGCATGATCCCAAGCATAAATTGGTAATTTTGATTTCATAATCAAAGGTCGAGCAATAATTTAAAATCTCTTAAAAATTGATTCAGCTATACCATTTTGAGTATGTGTATGTGCAACATGATGCTTAACATAAATTCAAGTTAACATGCAATATGCATCAAAAACTTGAGATGTGAATTTTACCAGCATTATCTAAATAAATTTTCCTAGTTATATAATCAAGAAATTATACTCGCAACCTAATTATTTGAGCAAGAAGCATAGGAAATGCAATATTTCTAGTTAAAAGTAAACATACATGTGATCATCTGGTTAATGCATCAATTAAAACCATAAAATACTTGAATATACCACAATGTGGGTGTATTGGTTCAAATAGATTACCTTGAATTCTTTCTTAACAATAATTAAATGTGATAGTTTGGTAATTAATTTACTTTGATATAATCAACAGGTAAAGGAATCTTCTGGTTCTTTAAGGGATGTTCATGGGAGTTTTCAATAATTCAATCAACATTATTGATCCTGGATGATTAATATGATCATGCCAAATCATAAAAACCTTTGGATCTAAACACTTCTGGTGTATTGCACACTTCTAGTATATTACAACATTCGTTTCAACTATTCTCATTTTAGTATAATATAACCCAGAAGAGAAAATAGACACTTTTTCTAATATGAGCTTCTGGCCCGATACTATTGAAGTAATATAAAGAAATTCTTCACTGCCTTCGTTATTGGTTTCAATATAATAACCATTATAACGTATATCCTTAAAGCTGAGCAAATTTATGCTTGTCCCAGAAAAATATAAAGAATCATCAATACAAAGTTTTGTGCCCTTTGACAACATTATAATCGCTCTTCTAGAGACTTTAATTAAGTTTGATGAATAATCGCTCTTCCAGAGCCTTTAATTAAGTTTGATGAGCTTCTGGCCCATACATCTTTATATATGCAAAAACATAAATTTAACTTTATTACTTGAAACATAAATAAAACATATAATAAAAATACTTATTATAATATCATAATACAATGAAACAAAAATAATTAATTGGTATGAACATTTCTATCAACATCATCAAGGAAATCATAGATATCAAAATTAGTTATTTCCATTCCATTTGAAAGTCAAAATAATTCATGGGATCTTCAGGATCATTATGATCAATCAAATTTATTTCAATTTTATTTTATTTTATTTTATGGAGTCTTGGTACAAATTTACCAAATGTTTAGGAGTACGACATGTACATTCCATTTTCTATATTGATAGTTCTTTTCACGCCCATGACCACAACCATAATTTCCTCTATGTTTATCAAATGAGGTTCCATTCACTACAGGGAATGGAGTAGAACCAATCGGGCGAGATTGTTGGTTTTTCACAAAAACTTATTATTTGTTCAGTCACTAGAAGAAATGATATCACTTATAGGAATATAATTTCATTTATCGTTTCAGGAAATATTTTCTGAACTAACGCTCTTGATATTGCTACTGTAGGAGCATATTCGAGGCATGAAATATAATAAATATTTTTTCTAACATGCCTTTATCAATATTTTTTTTCATGGTGATGATAGCGAATAAAAATAATTGATTTTGCATGATCCTATAGGGATGCATGTTTGTCAATCTTAATTATATCTCCAAAATTGTCTTTATATGAATATCAGTATCAAGAGTCCGTGACAAGTAATTCTTTCTCGATATATATCAAGGACAATAAATTTAAGTTTTGTAATGTTCTATATTTATATAAATATATAATTAAATAACTAAATATAAATATCAAATCAACAAAAACAGTAGCAAAACTTAAGTGTGACAACAATAATAAACTTGTCATTTCCTATTTAGTCCAAGACAAAACTCTCTCTTAATTAATACTAGTAGTTTTCTTTACTATGCCATGCTATGTTAATCGAATAAAAAATGGTTTTGTTTCTCAAAATTAAAAAGATGGGTATAACATGTTAGACATGATAATGAATGCCTTTTGAATAATTAGGCGTATATGAATGTATGTTCAAGCATATCATAATGCAAATTGACAATAAAGAATCATTGACAAACAAGTCTGGTTTTCAAAAAAATGTCTTCATCCGAGAGTGATAGGACAGTGATTTATGGTCTTTCTTTCAATTTTATATGGACTACCAAGAGTCATCAATATGTCTATATATAAATATACCAGTCAGTACTAGTAATATTTTACTACAAACAATTTTAACTACTCCACTAGTATGTATAATAATATATTATCATATAGTACTACATATACACAATCAAATTTAATTGTAATAAAACAATACTCACGGTAAGTTGAGAGAACTTCCTTTCTAAAATTGGGTAGAAACTCATGCTGATAACGTGTTATAAAATATTATACTAAATATTAAGAACAATGATGATTAGTGAAAAGGTAGAGCATTCTCATTGTATTTGTATATCAACTACCATCCTCTTAACAATACTTATATTTATAAGCACATGTACATAAATACTTGGAAGTTTCAAAACTCAAAGGTCATGGGAGTTTCAAAGCTTAAAGGATATGAGAGTTTCAAAGCTTAAAGGATATAAGAGTTTCAAAGCTCAAAGGTCATTACAATAAAGAAGGGTAGGAATGTATCTAGACATCCACACACTATGTATAATTTTATAACATTATCCTACTTTAAGTGGCTCTCATTCGCTTCACATTAATGTATTTTAGAGTACACAAGTCAAGAGTTTACATCATTGATGGCGAAAATATACTAAATACTAAAAAAAATTGAAAAATCTATTCGATAAATGAAAAATTCACCAAGGAGTGTACAGTTGGGTTTGTTAAATATTGTGTCTTGCTTGTAGATGGTGATTTATTATTTTCGTTCTTGTAATTGGGTTTCTTGATTTCCTATCTAATTGTATAAATAGGGAAAAATAATTCCTGATATTGAGATTATTTTAAGTGCATTTTTCTCAACAGTGGTATCAAGAGCTTGGTTATTTTTGTGATTTTCTTGTGCGAATTAAATGGAGAATTGAACAACAGGTTGCATGATTAAACTTAAGGCTACAATTATGCAATTTGGAAGCAAGGATTTGCTTTATTTATAAAGAGGTTGTAAAAGTTAATTGGGCATGTTCTTAGAGTTGAGGGCCTGTTGAGGGGTAGTTTTGTACTTTCAAGTAAATTAGAGGAAGGGATCCTGAATGTAAAAAAATTTGAATAATGCTAGAGACACAAACTATTTTACAAATTATTGGTGTGACACACTCCACCTCAGCATATTGTGTAGGGCCGAAGACTACATTGAAATAATTTATTGATCAATTCGCTGAGGTGTAGTATGTCACATCAACAGTTTGTAAAATATTTATAAAATAGTTTGTGTCTGTAGCATTACTCAACAAATTATGTAAAGAATGTGAGAATAATCTATTACCGGCTGTAATGTTTGGGTGAACCACATAAATTTTATGTCAATGTGATTATTTTTGTTTTAATTTCTCTTTGCTATTTTTTTTGTGTTGTTATTATCTAACACCAACATGTGAACCCTTAATTGCAGCTGTCAATGATTTGGATCTTTTACGATTTTTTCTGACAAGTTGCAAGGGAATCCATATAATTTATTCAATACAATGGAACTTTCAAATGTTACAAGTTCTTACAAGATGACAAAGTAACACATATTTCTTAAAAGGGCAAAACTAACGATTTGGCCACCGAAGTTGGCATGTTTTATCGAATGCACGATTGAACTTTTAATTTTTCAAATTAACTAACTGAACTAATTAAAATTGTTAAATTGGGCCATTCTGTCAAATATGGCTCACGGACTTTAGTTCTTTTCGGCCATTATCTAACGTGGACTTAAAAAAGAAAAGGAAAAATAGAAGAATATGACATGGCCTTATCAGACGTGGCTTTCGCGGCAAAGACCAAGGAAGAACACGTAGAGCATTCGTAGTGGTCTTTATCGATGACATTTTGGTATATTCGAAGACCAAGGAAGAACACGTAGAGCATTTGAAAGTAACGTTAGAGGCGTTAAGAAGAGAGAAATTGTACGTCAAATTTTCAAAATGTGAATTCTAGATTGAAAGGGTACAATTTATTGGACATGTGATCGATAAGGACGGAATTTAGGTAGACCCCTCTAAAGTCGAAGCTGTGATGAACTGGGATCAGCCGAAGACGCCGTCGAAAGTAAGAAGTTTTCTTGGATTGGCAGGTTATTATAGAAGATTCATTCAGGACTTTTTCAAGATCGCGACTCCGTTGACGAATTTGACTAGGAAATCGGTGAAATTCATTTGGACGGAGAAATGTGAAGAAAGTTTCCAAGAGCTTAAGAAGAGATTAAGTTTGGCACCTGTGTTATCTCTTCCGGATGACATAGGAAATTTTGTGGTTTATAGTGATGCATCGCATAAAGGACTAGGTTGTGTGCTTATTCAAAACGGCAGGGTCATTGCGTATGCGTCACGACAACTGAAGGACTATGAGAAGGGGTATCCGACCCATAACTTAGAGTTAGTTGCAGTGGTATTTGCTTTGAAGATCTGGAGACACTATTTCTATGGGGAGAAGTGTGAAATATATACAGACCATAAGAGTCTGAAATATATTTTTACATAGAAGGACTTGAATATGCGCCAGAGAAGATGGTTGGAGTTAATTAAGGACTATGACTGCGAGATTTTATACCATCCGGGTAAGGCAAATGTGGTTGCTTATGCCTTAAGCAGAAAGGGTCGAGAGAAGCTGATGATGTTTACCGCTCAGGAAGAGTTAATTTCAGCGATGGAGAAGCTGGAATTGGAAGTGAGGTATCCCATAGAGATTGATGAGAAGTTGTTTCGGATGCAAGCTGGTACAACTTTACTGGATAAAGTTAAAGTGGCTCAACTTCAGGACGAAGAATGTGAGAAGGTGAAAAAGAAGATATCAGAAGAAACAGAATCGAGATTCAAGATAAACAGCGAGGGAATACTGAGATTTGAGAGCAAAATTTGGGTACCGCCAGTACCAAAGATTAAGGAAGATATTTTGAGTGAGGCTCATAGTTCACGATATTCGATTCACCCTGATAGTACCAAGATGTACCAAGATCTTTGACAACATTTCTGGTGGTTAAATTTGAAACGAGATGTTGCAGAGTGTGCTGCCAAGTGTCTGATATGCCAGAAAGTGAAAGCATAGCATCAGAGGCCGAGTGGGTTGCTACAACCTTTAGAAATTCGCACACTTCCTTCCGATCAGAATCAAATTCAATTTAGACAGTTGGCAAAATTATATGTAAAAGAGATTGTTTTGAGGCACGGAGTTCCGGTGTCAATTGTTTCCAATAGGGATCCGCGCTTTACATCGAACTTCTAAAAACGACTACAAGAATGCATGGGTACGCAGTTGAGAATGAGTACGGCATATCACCCTCAGACAGACGGGCAGAGTGAAAGAACGATTCAGACATTAGAAGATATGTTAAGAGCTTGTATGACTTTAAAGGAAATTGGGATGATCATCTACCGCTGTTGGGTAAAATCTAATTACGCACAGCACGCAAGTATACGTGGTCAACAAATAATATAATAGTAAGTAGAGTATCGTTCCCTTAGAGACTGTAATAAGAATTTAAAACTCACAAGTACCAATTTCCTATTAATCCTAATTTTATTAAACTAATCAATTTCAAGTTTGTAACTAAAGGTATTGAAAATATTAACATCACCAAACAACCAACAATTTCTAAAAACTAAATTTTCAAATAAATAAGCATCACTCTGATTATTACACCTTTATTCCAGTTTAATTCACTATCCCAGTTTATTAATCAAGAACACGTATGTAGTACTAGCCACCTCTCGATGTACTAATACTGTATTAAATTCAATCCACAATTAAGATAGAATCAAGTTAAACACCTTAATCAACTAACTCACTATATCTCTGTGTGAATTACAATCAAAGAAGGTTTAAGCTCAAGTTCCTTATCCAATTACATGCAATGTCAAGCATATCTCTACCATAACATTCATCAAGATTCTGTTCATTCACATAAATCAAGAACACATGCTATACTAACTCGTATTTCATCTCTCGAGTTCATACAAGTCCACAAAGAATCGTTGATCAGGCAATTCATAAATTCACGCTCAAATTAATATACATAAACCGAATAATAACTTATTAAACTAAAATAAAAGATTACAAAACCATCGTTCCCCCTAAAGATCCTTCTTAAGCCTAAAAAGAAATTAGTTCATCATAAATGAAATAATCACTGAATAAATTAAAGATAACATCTCTCAATTACAAATATAAAACCAAAGTAGAAGAATAACGCAGAACACCCTTCACTTTAGCCTTAATCCGCAATCGATATGAACGTTCTTCAAAATCTTCACTCTGATGCTCGCTATCCAATTCTATCCTTAATCTCTGTTACTTGCTTTGCATGATGCTAACTTCGTTGTTTTTTTGAGCAATATATATCCAACACACGAGTTTTGGTCGAAGTCCCCTATAAATTAGAGTCCAAACACAATTCAAGTACCAAAGCATCAAGTCCTAGCAGTGTTTGACTAAACAATGGACTGCTGAGTATCAGGGCCCCCCGTCCCGGCGGGGGTGTATGCTTGTAAATGGCCCGCCCTGGCGGGCTAGGCTCCTGTCTCCTGAATGTTGAACCCCCCGCCCCAGCGGGGGTACCTTCTGTAGACTGACTTTGGTTTTCTTCTTTACTTTCTACAATAATGCTCCAATTGCCTCCTTTTTCACTCATTTCCCCCACCAACCTTCCTATACATAAAATAACAAGAAACAAGTAAAAATGAACATAAACTCAAGTCATTAACAACATATAAGCTTGAACTAGACATCAATTCATGGATATACAATCCACTTATCAACCGCTCGTAGAGTTCGGCTACAACAACAGTTACCATGCTAGTATTGGCATGCCTCCTTATGAAGCGTTTTACGGCAGAAAGTGCAGAACTCCGCTATACTGGGATGAAGTTGACTAGAGACAATTACTAAGTCCAAAACTGGTTTAACAAACATCAGAGATAGTCAAAGTGATCTGAACCAGACTGATAGCAGCTCAAGATAGGCAGAAGAAATACGCTGATCCACACCGTAAAAATGTTGAGTTTGAATCGGGTAGTTATGTGTTTTTGAAAATCTCTCCCTGGAAAGGAAAGATCAGGTTCGAAAAGAAGGGAAAATTAAGCCCAAGGTTCATTGGACCGTTTGAGGTACTGCAAAGGATTGGAGAAGTTGCGTATGAGGTAGCCTTACCTCCGGCGCTCGAGAATGTCCGCAACATCTTCCATGTTTCAGTTTTACGACCCTACAAACTCGATTACAAGCATGTGATTGAATATGAACTCCTACTGATAGGTATATTTTTATTTTATATTTTGATGATAACAATTATGTTTTAATTAAATATGTAATCATTTAATTATTGTTTATTATTTTATTTTAAGTACTTTCTGTTTTTACTTGAATTAATTTTTATTGACCTTGATAAATTATATGTAAAGTGTTAAAATTAATTCATATAACATTCAAGGCAAGGAAACCCTATTTCTTTTTTTAAACTAAAGTTGGGCAAAATGTTTTATGCATACATCATAAAAAGTTATTATAATAAAATTGCAAGTATACTTATATATATAAAAAAATGGATATATATATATATATATATATATATATATATAGTCATTCATTATATGTATATAATATATATGGGTGTATGTGCATTAAAGATACATGAATCATAAGTGTGTTTTGAATATGCTAAAACTGTGTACACAACATGTGCTGGCATTTTGTTTTTCTAAACTCATGCCACTCACTTTGGGACAACCGTGTGTGTTGGCAGTTGGCTTTTAATATATGGTTAAAGTAAAAAATTAATGATAGGTAGAAAGAATCTGGCCCGGGCGGAATTTGTTCTTCTACCGCGTAAAAGCTTGCTTTAATCTGGACCATTCAATTCAAAAATACTTGATCAAAACCGTAAATTCAAAAATCAGTCTTCAAAATTACAATTTTGCCCCAACTTCAGAATTCTATAAATATGGAGTATTTCATTCATTTGGTTTTACCAATTCAGTGAAAAGCAAAGTATACTCTCCTTGCCTACATTCTCTCTAAAAGCTTTATATCTCTTTTTACAAAAGTTCTGATTATTTTTGAAGAGAAAAATTGGTTCAAGTATTGAGATAAGTTTAATTTCTATTGAATTATTTCTTACTTGTATTATATCTATAGATATACAAATACACATTGTTCTACACAATTTTATATATCTATATTTCATCTATTTGTCAAATAAAAGGATACTTGGGCGCCTCAAGGCTACGGAGATACACCTCTACGAAGAGGAATTCGAACCGTACGATTCCTTATAGTCTGCAGTAACCTTTTATCGACATTATTTATATAAATATCGTAAAATAAATACGACACTTGATAGCTCAAAACAACACTGAGATACTGCTCCAAAAAGAGTTGTCATCCGAACCGAATTTGAGAATCGTAGTGATCTATTGAAAATATTTATATAAATATCAATTGTGAAAATTATAAATTTTGTCATACTTATATGTCGCAAGGCTACGGAGATACACATCTGCAGAGAGAAATTCGAACCGTACGATTCCTTATAGTACTAAGTGACATTATCTATAAAAGTTCACATAATAGATAAAATATTCTTATATATTATTTGAGTTAAACAATAATATTTGTTATATCAGTTTGTGCTTAACTGATATTATACTTGATAAATATTGTTTGATTTGATTTATTCTTTTATACAAGTATTGATGCATAAAAATAATTCATATAATTCTTGGTAAAGACTAACTAAGAAACAATTCTATATTTTCCATAGAAAAACACTCTTTATTTTATAGAATTGTTAATTCTTTATAAAGTGCCTTAATATCATATATTGCTTAATGAGAAGCATCAGTGGATCTAAACAAAAAGTTTTATCTACTTTAAAGAAGCTTATTGTTGAATATAAAAGTCCTTTAACTTTTATACTGATATATTTGTTCTTAATTTTCTATCTACTTATTTGAAGAAGCATTAATCTGTACTTAACTCTTATCAGCTTATTGAAGAAGCACGTTGTTGTAAACTTATTTGTTAACAGAGAAAAAGGTTAGAGTTAGTTTATTTTATGTACCTGTGAGAAAGACAAGTAATTCTTCGACTAAGACCAGAGTTTTAGAGAGGTCAGCAGGAAGTTGGGTCTCTAGTGTACTTGTGAGGTGAGGAAGAGACTGTTGTTTCAAGACCAGATCATAGAATAGAACTAAACTCAAAAGGTGGTACAACTAGACTTGAGGAAGGAGCGGGGAGCTTACTGTTCAAGATAGAATAGTTGAATAGTTAGAAGTTTGTCTATAAAACTTTGTAAAGGCTTCTCCGCCGGTTGAAGGAGTTGTTATTACTAATAGTAATAGGATCTCAAATTCCAAGTAGGGACTTGAGACTGGACGTAGCAACATACCAAGGGGTGTATGTTGTGAACTAGATAAATCTCGATGCATTGTGATTGAATTTTTATTATCTTGCATGCTAATTGTTAAAACTGCTAATTAATAACTAAAAATTCAAAAAGGCCTAAACATAATTTTTAACTTGTAATAATCTATTCAACCCTCCTTCTAGATTATTATTGACCTTTCACCTACATTTTGAGAAAGACTTATCATATGAAGAAATTCATGTTCAGATTGTTGACAGGAAAGAGCAAGTTCCTAGAAATAAAGTAATACCTTCTGTTAAGGTAATTTAGAGGAACCACAATGTTGAAGAAGCTACGTGAAAACTCGAAGAGCACATGTTGAAGAATTATCCACATTTATATGCTTAAATTATGTGTAAGCGATTTTGGGGATAGAATCTTTATAAGAGGGGAGAATGTAACGGGACGAATTTATTGAGTCGTGATTCTGGGGGCAAAATCCTTTTAAGGGGGAAAGATGTGATGAACGAGATTTTGTAATTTAAATTTGGATATTTATTGAATTAAATAAATATGCTTTGATGATTTAATTATTAGGTTACATAATTAATTGGTGAATTTGTGGTAGAGATTAATTTAATTATATGTGTTACATAAATTGAATTAATGTGGAGAATTTTATTATTCAAAGTATGTATTTAATTGAGCTTATTTGATTAAATAAATTAATTAATAAGCATAATGTTATTCTAATTAATTTTATAATTAATTAGAGATTTAATAAATTGACATAATTAATAAATAATAATTTTAATTATGTGACTATGTGAATTTAAGTGATTTTATTCTATTTTATTTAATTCAATTAAATAAAATTAATTGATTAATTAGATGTGTGACCATTAACTATATAATAAGAGTTAATTAAAATAAATGAAAAGGGAGAATAATGATTAGCCGAACCCTAAGAAGAGTTGCACCAGTTAACCCTTTACGGATTAACTGACTCACCCATTATGTATTATACGTATTATATCTATATTATATCATACGCCATATCAGTTCATACCTTCATCAAAGAAAAACTAGAGAGAAAATTTGAGAGAATTGATTAGAGAGAATTGGAGAATTCAAGTTGGTATCGCCTTCAAACAGAAAAACAAGGGTAAACCCTAATCTAAGTTTTAATATTTCACGTATTATATTTTTTTTCTCCCAACTGAGTTCTCTGTGAATGGAAAATTTTACCATTTCTGATTATATGTCTATATACGTATTACAAATTGTTCATAACATGTTATATATCATGTATACATGAATCACAGTGATTAAATTCATGTAATTATGTGTTAATTGGATTTTGTGAAGTTACAGAGTGTAAAAGTTGTATATATGGCTCATATGGCCCTTACATACAAATTAAATGCTTTAATCATATGTTGTATCAAAAATTGACACTTATATATGCTTATGTATGTTGAAACGAATAAAGCAGAATTTAAACGGATGGATTCGGTGAATTAACGAATTTGTAATGTTAAAATTCATATTTTTCATCAAAACTTTGCAAAATATGAAAAACAGATAAATTAAATTTTGTAATTTGTGTAATTACGTGAATTAAAGTGTTTGAATCATGCTAAAGGCTTTGTGTAATGTTTTTGTAAAGTCTATACTTCATGGGTTGCATTAAAATTCGACGTGTTAGTTTAATTTGGGATTTATTGGGCTGTTCTGTGTGTTCTCCACGAGAACATATATTTGAACTTGTGTGAGATTTTTTTGTGTTCGCGAACTGCATAAACTGAGTCTGGGTAACCTCGCCCTCGGCGGACGTTACTAAACTAAATTACCCTGCCCCGGCGAGCAAAAATAAAATAAAATATTTATCAAATAAAATGAATATTTTAATTGAGATATTTATGGAATAAAATAAATATTCGATAGAAATTATTATTAAAATATTTATCAAATAAAATGAATATTTTAATTGAAATATTTATGGAATAAAATAAATATTCGATAGAAATTATTATGAAATAATTTATTCGAGTGTAATAATAGTAAGGGAATGAAAATATTCTAATTTAATTAAGTAATTAAATTAGTAGGGTAATGATTTGTTAAATAAAGTGGAGTTATATTAAATAATTAAGTGAAAATATAACTAATGAATGTCGTGAATACGTATAGTATGTGTGTAGAACTTGTGGTGAACGGGAGTAGTAATCGTTTAGCCTACGCACGAGGCAAGTTCCTAAACTTTGTTTCTTTACATAAAGCAAGTTTCTTATTTTATCTTGTTTATTATTGTTCAAGTCAAGATTTCATATTAGATGTTATCATTCTTTAAAAGCATCATTCCTGTTATACAATACTTATTCGATTGTATACATCTTGAACTTTATTATTCAAATTGAATATCAATTATTGTTGAACCTTGTAAGACTAGCAAACCCTTATTGATTCGACTAGTCCATAGTTGATGAACGTTCTAAATTTCAGAACCATTGTTAAGCTTATCCAAACCAAACTTCCTTTGGTGCGGACTCTAATGTTAAACTGAGATGAACAACCCTGTTATAGGGGATTAATTATGCTTTAGCGTTAAGATATTGTACACAGTATAGTACTAAGGGATCCCCCTAAGTACGAGAAGAAAAGTCCATAGTCTTATAATTGTTAAAGGTTTCAAGTATAAACACTAACCTAGGACGTAGTTCAAGGTCTTATGACCCTCAGAAGTTCTTTTGATTCTTGTTATTCATTCTTGATTCAAAAGTCGAGTTTTCTTATTTCAGAAGTCTTTGATTCATTCGCATGTTATTATCTTATTGTTATATTATTATACTTGTGGAAAATCGTGCTCACTCTTGCGTAATAATAACATTGCAGTTCAGAACGAAAGGTCCGACGAGCCTTCTTCTAGCAAAGACAAAGGGCAAAATTAACAAGTGATGAAGACTTGTTATTTATTTAATGTATTTATGTTTTAGACTTATGTTAAAGTTGTGTAAGACTTATTATTTGTTTATGTTTCCGCATTTAAAATTTAAGGTTAGTATAACCTGGGATCGATGTATTTACATTCAGATGTTGTAACTCCATAAAGAGAGGATTTATTTCTATCTATTTATGATTTTTCATTTATTATGGGTAGATAGATACATGATGTTTGGACAGTGAACACCAAATCCCTTGAAAAGTGAAGTACCC
Organism: Panax notoginseng; assembly: GCA_016801055.1. Lineage (NCBI taxonomy): Eukaryota > Viridiplantae > Streptophyta > Magnoliopsida > Apiales > Araliaceae > Panax > Panax notoginseng. Next base: position 176,239,563 of record CM029018.1, read on the forward strand.
GGAATTGGGGGTGTCACACCACCTCCTTAATATAATATATAATAATATAATATAATTATACCACCTCCTTAAATATTTAGAACCTATAAAATTAGCTCTCCTACTCTTATACCTAAGTACACCCCTCTATTTCACTTCCTAAATTTATCACAAAATCTAAACATCACTACATTCTTACGTCCCTCCTCTGTCCAAGAAGGTTACAACTCTTGTTAAACCTGTGTTCTCAAACAGAAAATTAAGTAAATAAAATAAGAATAAAAAATAAAATATACCGATAAATAGTACCTCATGTTCGTAAAGACTTCTAAATTGAGCGAGCTTGTTAAGAATCAATACAACCTGCAAAATATTTTTAAAATCTCGTTCAAACTTAAATCGCATTAGTACAATATAAATAAAACATAGCAAACCACAATTTCTAATTTTAATAATACATTTGTTACTAAAATTTCTTCAAGTTCGAAAATACCAATATTGATCCAATTTAGAGAAGTTGAAGCTTCTATATTTTACCGCCATCTTCAGATTACATGGTTGTAAGTTGTACGTTACAAAAATTCACTCAACATTTCCAATCCACGCTCATCCTTTCCAAAACATTAACAAAATTTTCACTTGGCACAACCATATATAGACATACAAATAGGTATGCCAATACATATTCAAATGGGTTCCCCAAGTGAAAAATTATGTCTAACCAAAAGTGTAAAATAAAGTAAAACAATTAAGAATTAAGTACTGTAAAACAAATATACTAAATAGAAATACTTCACTCATTCAAAATCCATATCACAATAAGTTTAAGACATAATTCTTGGTAGTTTATTCAATAACCACCAACGAACCATCACATTCATTCAAAGACCAATCAAAAAGATTAATATATTCCAAACAAATTATAAAATTACACATGACTCATATATTGGTCGACCCATAAACCAATTTGTAAACCATAATGTAACATATTATATATATATATATATATATATATATATATATATATATATATATATATATATATATAAAGGATCAAGATCATTCTCCTTATCTAGCACTCCTCCTTAAATAACACTCCTTTATTTACGTCGTTTTGAAGTTTCTTTTAAAAAACAAGTGGAGTCGCGGGTGGCATTTTTATAAATAAAAAGAAAATATGTGGAACCACTCTATTTTAAAAATCTCTAAAATGACGTAGTTTTAATAAATGAGTGTTATTTAAGGAGGAGTGTTAGATAAGGAGAATGCTCTTGATCATTTCTCTCTCTCTCTCTCTCTCTCTCTCTCTCTATATATATATATATATATATATATATATATATATATATATATACGGGAAGCTTCAAGAGCATAATCCTTAAATAGCATAACGCCTTAAGTAGCATAATTTTAACAAAACGACGTAGTTTTGATAAGACGCGATGGCATTTTTATAAATACCATACCACCGTGTATTTACAAAAATACCACCGCGTCTTATCAAAACTACGTCGTTTTGATAAAATTATGCTATTTAAGGCGTTATGCTATTTAAGGATTATGCTCTTGAAGCTTTTCGTATATATATATATATATATATATATATATATATATATATATATATATATATATATATATATATATATATAGTCCGGATCTTAAGCTCACCCCTTATCTAACTCACCCGAGCTCACCCCCCTTTAGCGACGGATCTGGCGACGGCTCGGTCATACAACCGTCGCATATACTTTTAGCGACGGACAACATATAGCGTCGTTAAAAGTATAGGCGACGGTTGTATGACCGAACCGTCACCGAGTATGTCGCTAAATGGGGGGTGAGCTCGGGTTAGTTAAATAAGGGGTGAGCTTAAGATCCGGACCGATATATATATATATATATATATATATATATATATATATATTATTATATATATATAATATAATTATATATTTACATACATACATATGTATATAATAGATAATATAATATAATACATATATAGAAATATATATTATCTATCCTACATATACAATATAATATAATAATATAATAATATAATAATATAATAATATGATATGATATGACATGACATGATATGATATGATATGATATGATATGATATAATATGATATACCACCTCCTTAATATAATATATAATAATATAATATAATTATACCGCATAAACTTTAAAATTAGCTCTCCTACTCCTATACCTAAGTACATCCCTCTATTTCCCTTCCTAGATTTATCAAAAAATCTAAACCTCACTACATTCTTACGTCCCTGCTCTGTCCAAGAAAGTTGCAACTCTTGTTAAACATGTGTTCTCAAACAGAAAATTAAGTTAAAAAAATAAGAATAAAAAATAAAATATACCGATAAAAAGTACCTCATGTTAGTAAAGACTTCTAAATTGAGCGAGCTTGTTAAGAATCAATATAACCTGCAAAATATTTTTAAAATCTCGTTCAAATTTAAATCGCATTAGTACAATATCATTCAAACATATCAAACAAGAATTTCTAATTTTAATATACCTTTGTTACTGAAATTTCTTCAAGCTTGAAAATACCAATATTGATCCAATTTCGAGAAGCTGAAGCTTCTATATTTTACCCTCATCTTCAGATTCCATGGTTGTAAGTTGTATGTTACAAAAATTCACTCAATCTTTCCAAGCCTCACTCTATGCACTCAACCTTTCCAAGACATTACCAAAATTTTCACTTGGCATAATCATATATAGACATACAAATAGATATATCAATACATATTCAAATGGGAGCTCCAAGTGAAAAATTATTTCTAACCAAAAGTATAAAATAAAGTAGAATAATTAAGAATTAAGTACTGTAAAACAAATAAACTAAATAGATATACCTAATTCATTCAAAATCCATATCACAATAAGTTTAAGACATAATTAATTCTTGGTAGTTTATTCAATAACCACCAACGAACCATCACATTCAAGCAAAACCAATAAAAAAAATTACTATATTCCAAACAAAATAATAGAATTACACATGACTCATATATTGGTCGACCCGTAAACCAATTTGTAAACCATAATGTAATAATATATATATATATATATATATATATATATATATATATATATATATATATAATATTTATATAACATGTTATATATTTACTCACATACATACGTATGTATATTATGTATAATATATAATAGATAATATAATATAATACATATATATTATCTATATTACATATATAATATAATACAATAATATAATAATATTTATAATAATAAAATAATATGATATGATATAACATGATATGATATGATATGATATGACATGACATGACATGACATGATATGATATGATATACCACCTCCTTAATATATAATAATATAATATAATTATATCACCTCCTTAAATATTTGGAACCTATAAAAATAGTTCTCCTACTCGTATACCAAAGTACACCCCTCTATTTAGCTTCCTAAATTTATCACAAAATCTAAACCTCACTAAATTCTTACGTCCCTCCTCTGTCCAAGAAGGTTGCAGCTCTTGCTAAACCTGAGTTCTCAGACAGAAAATTAAGTTAAAAAAATAAGAATAAAAAACAAAATATACCGATAAATAGTACCTCATGTTCTTAAAGACTTCTAAATTGAGCGAGCTGATTAAGAATCAGTACAACCTGCAAAATATTTTTAAAATCTCGTTCAAACTTAAATCGCATTAGTACAATATCATTCAAACAAAGCAAACAAAATTTCTAATTTTAATAATACATTGGTTACTAAAATTTCTTCAAGCTTGAAAATACCAATATTGATCCAATTTCGAGAAGCTGAAGCTTCTATATTTTACCCCCATCTTCAGATTATATGGTTGTAAGTTGTACGTTATAAAAATTCACTCAACCTTTCCAAGCAACACTCTATGCACTCAACCTTTCCAAAACGTTAACAAAATTTTCACTTGAAACAACCATATATAGACATACAAATAGATATATCAATACATTCAAATGGGTGCCCCAAGTGAAAAATTATGTCAAACCAAAAGTATAAAATAAAGTAGAATAATTAAGAATTAAGTACGGTAAAACAAATGCACTAAATAGATATACTTAACTCATTCAAAATCCATATATCACAATTAGTTTAAGACATAATTCTTGGTAGTTTATTCAATAACCACCAACGAACCATCACATTCAAGTAAAGACCAATCAAAAAAATTACTATATTCCAAACAAATTATAGAATTACACATGACTTATATATTGGACGACCCATAAACCAATCTGTAAACCATAATGTAACATATTATATATTATATGTATTACATATTTATATAATATATAATATTTATATATTTATATAATTTATTATATATTTATATATTTACATACATACGTATGTATATTATGTATAATATATAATAAATAATATAATATAATACATATATAGAGATATATATTATATATATTACATACATAATATATTATAATAATATATATAATAATAAAATATATGTAATAATATGATATGATATGACATGACATGACATGACATGATATGATATGATATGATATGATATGATATGATATACCACCTCCTTAATATAATATATAATAATATAATATAATTATACCACCTCCTTAAATATTTTGAACCTATAAAATCTGCTTTCCTAGTACTACTCCAAAGTACACCCCTCTATTTTCCTTCCTAAATTTATCACAAAATCTAAACCTCACTACATTCTTACGTTCCTTGTATATCCAAGAAAGTTGAAACTCTTGTTAAACCTGTATTCTCAAATATAAATATAAGTTAAAAAAACACGAATAAAAAATAAAATATATTGATAATAGATAATATAATATAATACATATATAGAGATATATATTATCTATATTACATATATAAAATAATTATATAATTATATAAATAATATTATAATTATATATATAATAATATGATAATATGATATAATATGATATGACATGACATAACATGAAATGATATGATATGATATGATATACCACCTCCTTAATATAATATATAATTATATAATATAATTATACCACCTCCTTAAATATTTGGAACCTATAGAATTAGCTCTCTAATTACTATACCTAAATACACCAATCTATTTCCCTTCCAAAATTTATAACAAAATCTAAACCTCACTACATTATTGTGTTCCTCGTTTGTCCAAGAAAGTTGAAACTCTTGTTAAACCTGTGTTCTCAAACAGAAAATTAAGTTAAAAAATAAGAATAAAAAACAAAATATACCGATAAATAGTACCTCATGTTCATAAAGACTTCTAAATTGAGCGAGCTTGTTAAGAATTAATACAACCTGCAAAATATTTTTAAAATCTCGTTCAAACTTAAATCGCATTAGTACAATATCATTCAAACATAGCAAACAACAATTACTAATTTTAATAATACCTTTGTTACTGAAATTTCTTCAAGCTTGAAAATACCAATAGTGATCCAATTTCGAGAAGCTGAAGCTTCTATATTTTACCCCCATCTTCAGATTACATGGTTATAAGTTGTATGTTACAAAAATTCACTCAACCTTTCCAAACCACACTCTATGCACTCAACCTTTCCAAAACATTAACAAAATTTTTAATTGGCACAACCATATATAGACATACAAATAGATATATCAATATATATTCAAATGAGTGCCCCAAGTGAAAAATTATGTCTAACCAAAAGTATAAAATAAAGTAGAATAATTAAGAATTAAGTACTGCAAAACAAATAAACTAAATAGATATACTTAACTCATTCAAAATTCATATCACAATAAATTTAAGACATAATTCTTGGTAGTTTATTCAATAACCACCAACAAACACATTCAAGCAAAGACCAATCAAAAAAATTACTATATTCCAAATAAATTATAGAATTACACATGACTCATATATTGGTCAACCCATAAACCAATCTGTAAACCATAATGTAACATATTATATATTCATGTATTACATATTTATATAATATATAATATTTATATATTTATATAACATATTATATATTTACATACAAACGTATGTATATTATGTAAAACATATAATAGATAATATAATCTAATACATAAGAGATATATATTATCTATATTACATATATAATATAATTATATAATTATATAAATAATATTATAATTATATATATAATAATATGATAATATGATAATATGATATGATATGATATGATATGATATGATATGATATGACATGATATGATATGATATGATATGATATGATATACCACCTCCTTAATATAATATATAATTATATAATATAATTATACCACATCCTTAAATATTTGGAACCTATAAAATTAGCTCTCCTATTACTATACCCAAGTACACCAATCTATTTCCCTTCCTAAATTTATCACAAAATCTAAAACTCAGTACATTATTGCGTTCCTCGTCTGTCCAAGAAAGTTGAAACTCTTGTTAAACCTGTGTTCTCAAACAGAAAATTAAGTTAAAAAATAAGAATAAAAAGCAAAATATATCGATAAATAGTACCTCATGTTCGTAAAGACTTCTAAATTGAGCAAGCTTGTTAAGAATTAATACAACCTGCAAAATATTTTTAAAATATCTTTCAAACTTAAATCGCATTAGTACAATATCATTCAAACATAGCAAACAAAAATTACTAATTTTAATAATACCTTTGTTACTGAAATTTCTTGAAGCTTGAAAATACCAATAGTGATCCAATTTCGAAAAGCTGAAGCTTCTATATTTTACCCCTATCTTCAGATTACATGGTTATAAGTTGTATGTTACAAAAATTCACTCAACCTTTCCAAGCCACACTCTATGCACTCAACCTTTCCAAAACATTAACAAAATTTTAAATTGGCACAACCATATACATACAAATAAATATATCAATATATATTCAAATGGGTGCCCCAAGTGAAAAACTATGTCTAACCAAAAGTATAAAATAAAGTAGAATAATTAAGAATTAAGTACTGCAAAACAAATAAACTAAATAGATATACTTAACTCATTCAAAATTCATATCACAATAAATTTAAGACATAATTCTTGGTAGTTTATTCAATAACCACCAACAAACACATTCAAGCAAAGACCAATCAAAAAAATTACTATATTCCAAATAAATTATAGAATTACACATGACTCATATATTGGTCAACCCATAAACCAATCTGTAAACCATAATGTAACATATTATATATACATGTATTACATATTTATATAATATAAAATATTTATATATTTGTATAACATATTATATATTTATACATTTACATACATAGGTATGTATATTATGTAAAACATATAATAGATAATATAATCTAATACATATATAGAGATATATATTATCTATATTACATATATAATATAATTATATAAATAATATTATAATTATATATATAATAATATGATAATATGATATGATATGACATAACATGATATGATATGATATGATATGATATGATATGATATGACATGAAATGATATGATATGATATGATATGATACGATATGATATGATATGATATACCACCTCCTTAATATAATATATAATTATATAATATAATTATACCACCTCCTTAAATATTTGGAACCTATAAAATTAGCTCTCCTATTACTATACCCAAGTACACCAATCTATTTTCCTTCCTAAATTTATCACAAAATCTAAACCTCGGTACATTATTACGTTCCTCGTCTGTCCAAGAAAGTTGAAACTCTTGTTAAACCTGTGTTCTCAAACAGAAAATTAAGTTAAAAAATAAGAATAAAAAATAAAATATACCGATAAATAGTACCTCATGTTCGTAAAGACTTCTAAATTGAGCAAGCTTGTTAAGAATTAATACAACCTGCAAAATATTTTTAAAATATCTTTCAAACTTAAATCGCATTAGTACAATATCATTCAAACATAGCAAACAACAATTACTAATTTTAATAATACATTTGTTACTGAAATTTCTTCAAGCTTGAAAATACCAATAGTTATCAAATTTCGAGAAACTGAAGCTTCTATATTTTACCCCTATCTTCATGGTTATAAGTTGTATGTTACAAAAATTCACTCAACCTTTTCAAGCCACACTCTATGCACTCAACCGTTCCAAAACATTAACAAAATTTTCCACTGGCACAACCATATACATACAAATAGATATATCAATATATATTCAAATGGGTGCCCCAAGTGAAAAATTATGTCTAACCAAAAGTATAAAATAAAGTAGAAAAATTAAGAATTAAGTACAGCAAAACAAATAAACTAAATAGATATACTTAACTCATTCAAAATTCATATCACAATAAATTTAAGACATAATTCTTGGTAGTTTATTCAATAACCACCAACAAACACATTCAAGCAAAGACCAATCAAAAAAATTAGTATATTCCAAATAAATTATAGAATTACACATGACTCATATATTGGTCAACCCATAAACTAATCTGTAAACCATAATGTAACATATTATATATACATGTATTACATATTTATATAATATATAATATTTATATATTTATATAACATATTATATATTTATATATTTACATACATACCTATGTATATTATGTAAAACATATAATAGATAATATAATCTAATACATATATAGAGATATATATATATATATTATCTATATTACATATATAATATAATTATATAATTATATAAATAATATTATAATTATATATATAATAATATGATAATATGATATGATATGACATAACATGATATGATATGATATGATATGATATGGTATGATATGATATGATATGATATGATATGATATGATAGTATATAGTATGATATGATATGATATGATATACCACCTCTTTAATATAATATATAATAATATAATATGATTATACCACCTCCTTAAATATTTGGAACCTATAAAATTAGCTCTCCTACTACTATACCTACACCAATCTATTTCCCTTCCTAAATTTATTTCAAAATCTAAACCTCACTACATTATTGTGTTCCTCGTCTGTCCAAGAAAGTTGAAACTCTTGTTAAACCTGTGTTCTCAAACAGAAAATTAATTTAAAAAATAAGAATAAAAAACAAAATATACCGATAAATAGTAGACTTCTAAATTTAGCGAGCTTGTTAAGAATCAATACAACCTGCAAAATATTTTTAAAATCGAGTTCAAACTTAAATCGCATTAGTACAATATCATTTAAACATAGCAAACAACAATTACTAATTTTAGTAATACATTTGTTACTGAACTTTCTTCAAGCTTGAAAATACCGATAGTGATCCAATTTTGAGAAGCTGAAGCTTCTATATTTTACCCCCATCTTCAGATTACATAGTTATAAGTTGTACGTTACAAAAATTCACTCAACATTTCCAAGCCACACTCTATGCACTCAACCTTTCCAAAACATTAACAAAATTTTCAATTGGCACAACCATATATAAACATACAAATAGATATATCAATACATATTCAAATGGGTGCCCCAAGTGAAAAATTATGTCTAACCAAAAGTATTAAATAAAATAGAATAATTAAGAAGTAAGTACTGCAAAACAAATAAACTAAATAGATATACTTAACCCATTCAAAATTCATATCACAATAAATTTAAGACATAATTCTCGGTAATTTATTCAATAACCACCAACAAACACATTCAAGCAAAGACCAATCAAAAAAATTAGTATATGCCAAATAAATTATAGAATTACACATAACTCATATATTGGTCAACCCATAAACCAGTCTGTAAACCATAATGTAACATATTATATATACATGTATTACATATTTATATAATATATAATATTTATATATTTATATAACATATTATATATTTATATATTTACATACATACCTATGTATATTATGTAAAACATATAATAGATAATATAATCTAATACATATATAGATATATTGTAATACCCGAAAAAAAAAATTAATGGCATTCAATTTCATTTTTTTTTAATATTTTAATTGGGCTTTCTTATGTTTGGGTAAAACAGTGTTTTAATTTATGTGGGCTAAAAATAAGTAAGAGATTTCATTAAATTGGGCCTTAAAATTAGATTGTGTTTAATTTATATGTGGATAATATCTAATCCTATTAAAATTGGAAAAAAAAAATAATAAGAAAAAAACATTAAAACCCTATACGTTGTACGCTACATGATTTGTCTGATAAAAGAAAGAAGAGAGGAAGAGAGAAGCGGCGGCAACAGTGTTAGAAGGAAAAAGGGAGTTGTAAAGTTTTGCTTCAAAAGTAAATTAAACCTTTTATTGATTTTGCCAATCAATAGATTATGAGTAGGATTTGTTAGATATATTTTTTGTTTGTTATGAAGATATGTACTCATAAATCAGTACAATTAAAGGAAGGGTATAGCTTTGAATTTTGTGCACCTGTATATGATTATTATATTATTATTATTTTTCACCAAACCTTATTATTGCTATTGTTGGATTCCAAATAGTAGAAGTATTGGCTTGGATTTGTTTAAGGTATTATATATGTTATATGAATTAAAATTGATATTTTTATTTACTAATAAAATATGCATACTTTATATTAACTGTAATCATAGGCAATACATGAAAACTTTGGTTATTAGTAATATGGGATGCAAAAAAAAAAAGAAAAAAAAAGAAAAGAAGAGTCAGTGGTCGGTAAAATTAATATGTATAATATTTTAGTAATTAATTAATGATTAAGCTTATAAAACTGTTTTGAGATATATATATATATATATATATATATATATAAATATATATATATATATATATATATTATATCAAACTGAACCATTTTGTTGTTAAAAGTTATAACAGTTAATTAATAATAAATTTACCGGTATCATGTTATTAATGACTATATTTGTAATAAAGTTTATTTTATTTTATTAGATCGACTTGGAGGAGATTAACATAATATTATTTAAATTTTGGGTATTACATTGCTTAATTCAGGTACGGATTCCGTACTTTTTCAGCGAGACTCATTTATTTTGAATTGTTCGTTTCGTTATTTATTCCGAATTTAGTATTGCCTCTCATAATTATTTCTTGTCAAATTATTGTGATAGTCTGTTTGGGCATTTTTATTAGAACTCCTATTTGTACTCTTTAGACTAGTGTATCATGTCTATTGAATTATTTGATCGGTAGTAATGTACATGTTAGTATATTTTTGGAGATTTGTGTTGATGATTTGATTCAGTTCAACATGTACATTTTAGAACCCCTTTGTTGTGTCGCATGTGTTGTGACATTATATTTGTTAGAATATCGTAGGGTATACCTGAGCTATAACCACCTGTGGGGGTACCACAGGCATGTCCTCTTGGCACCGAGGCATGACACCTTCCGTGGCGGTGTGATCAGTCCACGGCGTGTCCGTTTTGTGCTCCGGTGGGAGTTGGCCATTTGGTGTTTTGTTGTGAGAGGCGTATGGGTCGACCCTAGTTTTTGTTCTGTTCTGTTCTACGGAGTGGCGTTGTTTGTGCCAAAACATGCCTTCCGATTTTACATGCATTGGATTCGCGGTCCAATGTGTGTAACTTGCCTGTGTGGCATTATTTGACTTGCCTATGTGGCATTATTTGACTTGCCTGTGTGGCAAGGTATATTTCTGTTTTATTCTGAGCTCGGTATGAAATAACACCCCGCCATTTGATTCAGCCTATTATTTCGTTGTGTTAGTTTTGTTCGTTTCATTTCAGTTAGTTTCGTTTTATTTCATTTAATTGAGTTAGTTATTTCAGTTCATTATTTGTATTCTATATCCGTCCTGGCATTTGGCTCATGCTGTGTTTTTCTTCCGGCAAGTAATCAGGGGAATCAAGGGCAAGTGTGATGAGAGCTCCCTTCTATCCAATAGTTTTGATATATTTCGTTAGGCTATGATACTTTGATTTATTTGGAGTTGTAACAGTTATTTCAGATTGTGGTTTGAGCCAGTGTGGCATTTATTAGATTTGTCTTAAGATATTTAATTAGTTTAAGACTGTTCTTTTGTGGATTAGAGCCTTGTTATTAAATTCGTCAGTTTTGTTATGTTTTGAGTAATCTCTCTCTTTCTATTTCGAAAAGGGGGTGTACAGAGTTGGTATCAGAGCTTAGGTTCTTTCTTGTAGAAAACTATTTTAGGTTTAACCTGTGAGTTATGGGTAGACTTCTGGGTTAGGTTTCTGTTTCGTTTGATTTTCTGTTCAGCTATTATATCAGTTATATTTGAATTTGTCCCTAATTTGCTTTGTTTATATATTCGTTATCTCTTTCGTAGATGGCTCGTCGATCCGCTAGAGTTGCTGGGAGGAGAGGTAACAATAGGGGAAGGGGTGACGGTCAGCCCAATGAGCAACCTAATGATCAAATCAATGCTCAACTGGCTAACTTGGTGAATCAGGCAGTGAATCAGGCGTTACCTCAGTTGGTGGCACAGGTTGTACAGGCAATGCAGCAGCCGCCACCAGAAATTCCTGAGCAAGGGAATCCGGGAAATAATGGTCAACAAGCAAATGTCGAGGAAGGAAATACAGATGGTCTTGAACAGCAGGTGGTTCCGATGTATGTATGGTTGGAGAGGTTTCAAAAACAGAAACCACAGGCATTCAGTTCAGCTCCAACTCCAATTGATGCAGAGAATTGGATTGCCCACCTGGAGAAGATTTTTGATGTGTTAGGGTGTTTAGATAATCAGAGAGTGCTGCTTGCTGCTTATAAGCTGGAAGGGATGCACAGAGGTGGTGGAAAGCGAAGAAAACAACAAAAGGTGAAAATTAATGCTGAGACACTTAATTGGGCAAATTTTGTGAGGTCTTTTATCAGCAGTACTTCCCAGCTGCTGATAAAGAGGCCTATGCTAGAATATCTGTCGATTCGGCAGAAGGATGATGAGTCCATCACGGACTTCATGACGAGGTTTACTAGGTTGGCAGGCTTTGCGGGAACTTCTGCAGGGACTGCAGCGGAACAGGCGGAGAAGTTCAAGTGGCAAATTCATTATAGATATCGTCAGCATCTTATTAATAATAAGTTTACAGACGTGTCAGCAGTGGCCAATGCGGCCAAGAATATTGAGATGGAGCGACAGGACTTTCGGTCTTCTAAACCGGATGGGAGTTGAAAGAGAGACAGAGATGACCAGCAGGGTCAAACTTCAGTTCAGCATGGGAGAAATCAGGGTGGTCAATTGAATAGGAATCGTGGTGGTCAACAGGGGCAGTGGCGTGGTCAAAATCAGAACAGGGTAATCAGCAGTTGCCTCAACAGGGGCAGAATCGTCAGCTCCAGCTACCTTGGTATGGTCAGAATCGTCAGCAAGGGCAGAATCGTCAGCAGGGACAGAATCAGGGTCGATATCCTGGACCAGCTGGTGGGGGTAACCCAAATCTTTTCCTATAGTTCCTTGTGCTATGTGTGGGGCTAATCATCCGGGGAGACAGTGTCATAGAGTTACCGGTGCATGTTTCTTGTGTGGACAGATGGGTCACATGGCTAGAGATTGTACCGGGCCACGTGGCAATGGTGGAGGCGGTGATCATGGTGGCAATGGAGGTCAGCGTCAGGGTGGTCGAGTGTTCGCCTTGACACATAATCAGGCGGCAGGTGCACCAGGTACTGTTTCTGGTACTCTTTTAGTTGGCAGTCGTGAGGCTTCTATTTTATTTGATACGGGTTCTACGCATTCTGTTGTTGCTCAGTCTTTTGTTCGGCACCTGGGTGTGCCATCTCAGTTATTAGATTCTATTATGTCTATTTCTACCCCGATGGGGACTTCTGTTGTTATTTCTGATTTGTATCGAGGATGTCCGATCAGTTTTGGGGATAAGATTCGTAGGGCTAATCTTCTTCCGATGAGTATGCACGATTTTGATGTCATTCTTGGGATGGACTGGTTGGATAAGCACCAAGCCACTATCGATTGTCAGGCGAAAGGTTATATTTGGAGATGTGAAATCTCCAGAATTCGTGTTTCAGGGTTCACAACCGAGTAGGGTGGTGAAGTTGATTTCGGCTTTAAAAGCTGGAAAGTTAGTGGCAAAGGGTTGTGAGGGATATTTGGCGTTTGTGAAAGATACCTCCAAGGGGAGTCTCGTATTGAGGATGTTCCGATTGTTCGTGACTTTTTCGATGTGTTTCCTGAGGAGGTCAGGTTGCCACCCAACGGGAATAAATTTTCTATTGAGCTTGTTCCTGGTGCGGAGCCTATCTCTAAGGTACCGTATCGGATGGCACCATTGGAGTTACAGGAGTTGAAAGAGCAGTTGCAGGAACTGTTAGATCGTGGTGTGATTCGGCCGAGTGTTTCGCCGTGGGTGCTCCGGTCTTGTTTGTAAAGAAGAAAGATGGTCTATAGGCTGTGTAATAGACTACAGAGAGTTGAACAAGATCACCATCAGGAATCGGTATCCATTGCCGATGATTGATGAC